>JAQZBX010064275.1:0-16528 GCA_029593785.1 Cabassous unicinctus
CTTTCATTGCCTGGGCTCAATTTGGTTCCAGGACCATAAAGAGGGCAAGAAACACCTTGCACCCTACTTCTGCACCACTGTCACTCAGTTCTTCCATGTGGCCAACTGCATCATCACAGTCTTCCTTGGGGACCAGAGCATGAAGGCACCATATGGGTTCAGGGTGGTAGAGCACTGGATAAAGGTGGCCAGTGTATACTGTATGAGAAAGGGGTCTTCACCCTGGGTTCTGGATCTCACTCTTTTATCAGGTCTCAGGATTGGTGTCTGTGGCCCAGACTCCTCCACAGACAGCAGACACTCCCTGCTAGTGGTGCTGTCCTTACCTAACATGTACCAGGTGTGAAGCACCCACTATCTACCTACATTTCATCCCTGGGTTGGGCTACCATCTTCCTCCCTGTGAGTGTCACCTCCTGGGCACAAAGAATGACCTTAGGTTTTCCCAGTATATCAGCCTCATCCAGAAGTTGAGAGGCCAGTTGAGGGGAAATAATGCTGGAGCAGAAGAGAGCTCAGCTCCCACTCTGGGATCAGTCTTTTTTCTCTCCCTGGGAGTGCCAAATACTCAGGAACTTCTCTTCTCTCTATACTATCCTCTATGCCCTTCAGAGCAACTCAGTTCACAAACTGCAGGAGACCTGGAATTAATTTTCCACAGTAGCCCCACAGGGCCCAGGTACCTCACCAAGGGTGGGTATTGCACCTCAGTAGACTGGGCCCTCCTGAAAGGCAGTGCCTCCTGGACCCAGAACAGGCTGGGTTGGGGCTTTCATTCTCTGTGTGACCTGAGGGCAGCAGTTCTGCCTGAATATGGGTGCATTGCCTTACCTGCCAGGTACAGACCTGAGCCATAGGGGAGATTACAAAGTATTTGCTACATGAACCCACAACACTTTGAGCAATTGAAATCAAAATTGGTTAAAACAAGCTGCTCAGGTGCCATGGCATGTAAGTCCCAGCACCACTGTCTCCTGAGAGATCACCCCTCAGTATCCTGCAACTCTGTAGGGGTGAGAGTCACCCAGTTTCAGAGCTACTCATTCAGGCATTTAGGATACTTTAGGGCACAAATCACCTAGATTTTATCTCATTACTTCCATCACCACTTCCCAAATTTTATGTTCTTTCTCTTCCCCAAAAGGGCAGCACCTGTGAATTCCAAACTATGAAGAACACCTCACCGAACAGCAACCTGCTGATCCAGATAAAATGGAGGCAGGAGTGTGGCCAAGGTAGATTGTGTGGCTCTTGGTTTCACAGTGAAAGTTTTTTGAAAACTTTCAGTTTAGTCATGTCTGGACTAAGAGGAAGAGGGATTTGTTTGGGGTGCACAGCTGGGGGAAATGGGGGGCAGTAGGTCCTAGTCAACAGATGTGATCAGAGCAGTTGTTCTTTTCCATGGGGATATGTTGAAACAGAAGATTTAGCAGGTCTCCTTCATGTGGGAAAGATTCTCCTACTTGGGCATTGTCAACAATGACATATGTCCACATGGTTATGAGAATTATTTGGGAGACCTATGAATTTGTGGTGCCTTAGGGAAAACAGGAAAACAAGAGCAAAATGTCAGTGTCCAGTGCTGTCAGCAACCTCTGTCCTACCTAGTCAGTCAGAGCTGACACATCATAAAACCCCTTCTTGTTAGACTAAGAGAAAGTTCTCTGCAGGAGAAATTCCGCTAGGGTCTGTTTGGGGTAAGGGGGGCCTTAAGCATGGTCTTGGTCTGAGATTGGGGGGCACAGACTCCAGAAAGTTGGAACAGGAGGAGCTTCTCAATCCAGCCTCCATAGATATCCCTTCCTTCTCCCTTCAGGGCTCATCCGGCTGGGGTCCTGGCCAAACACTGTGAGGATAGGTTAACTGAACCCTGGTCAGTGGTGGTGGGTGGTGAGTTTACATCAGCTTTGACAGGGCCTGATTCCAAGTATGTGGAGCCTGCAATTGCTCCAACTCCCAGTGGGAAAGGGGTAAGTCCCTGCCCTCTTAGGCCTGTGTCTCCTTATCTGAAAATGGAGTGATGACAAATTTGGGGCCTTATTCATGGAGATTTGAGAGGTTCAAACAAGTATAGGAATAGTGGTGAGCTTTCCTGTGGCTCTGAGATGGAGAAGGTGCTGAAGAGAGTACCATGGTAAGAGGAGGTATCCCTGAGCTCTCATGGGTGCAGTTTTTAACTGTACTTTGTAAATGAGCCACCAGGCTCAAAGAGCCAGTCTGCTTGATGAATTCACACACCAGGAAGTGTTGGAGCTAGGATTCACATCTCCAATAAGAGCTCACAGCTGGTGGCAGTAGCAATTCTGCAATTAAACTCTGGGTCAGGGAGTAGGGGCCTTGGGGTGAGGCGAGGCTGGCCTCACTGGCCTCATTCTCAGCCCTAGAAGATGACCTCAAGGGTTCCACCTGGGAAATGAAGCCAAAGAGAACCCAGCAAAGGCAGCTGCAGGAGAGGGTGAGTATGTCTGAGTCCAGGGAAAGCTTTGGTTGGGCTATCCTCCAAAACATCAAGGGCATCCCAATTTCTAGGTAACTAGAAGTGAGAGTGAAGAGCCCCACGTGCTCACAGTGGGAGTTTCAGGTGGGGGGTAGGAGTCTGAGGCTGAGGAGTTTTCCTGGCAGGAGACTTTTTAGGCACCTCAGAGTTTGGTCTCATTAACCCCCTACATGATGTCACATGTTGTCATCCAGGGCACTCTTCCCTACCTCTACCTGGGAATGTTCCTCAGTGAACTGGCCATGCTTGATTCATCTCTCTAGCACCATCTGGATGCGCATGTGCCTGGGAGCTGGGGCAGGGTGGGGCTGTAACCCAAAGGCTTGGGTGAAAGTGTGTGTCCCTTCCAGAGCCTTGAACTCTCAGCATTGGGCATACCTGGTCCATATGGGCCTCACAGCACCCCTGGGATCTTGAGGAGTCATGTATGCCTTACAGAAAAGTAAGCAAATGCATTCATTTCTGACTGCACAATAGCTTAAGGCTCTGGATGAGCTAGGAATGGCTTCTCCTTCAGGTGTGGCCTTAGTGGGGGAATGAAGTTTGTCTGCTCCATGTCTGGGCATCACCCTTCACCCCTGACCCCATAGTCTTTCCATCTGTCACCAGAGAAGGTTGAATGGTCCCTTATCCTCTGCCCAACTACCTCTCATCTGGTGACCAAAACCTGGTTAGTTCCAAGTCCTGGGATTAATGGCCTGTCCCCTGGTAGGCCCTCAAAGTGGTGCAGCATGGGAAGGTGTGCGAGGACCTGACAATGGCCCTCCTATGTGGACCTGGGCTATCTTTCTTCCAGGAGAGGGTGGTCAATTATGATAAGAGGAGGAAGGTGAGGAGCTGTGGGCATCCCTGCAGTGGTGAGTTTTGGGTTGGTGGGGATGTGAAAGTCAGAGACTCACCTGGGCAGGACTATCTGCTTTTAAAGGGGAGAGTTTGATTCAAAGAGATGAGGTAGACTTGCCATACTGATGTATAGTAGTATATGGCATCAGGAGCCTTTTCCTTGAGAAGTAGCTGTGTGACTCCTTTTCTGAGAACAGGCTAGTCCTGGCTGAGAGTGCAGGGCAAGTACGGACTCCCTGCAAAGACACCAACACTAGAAGCAGCCCCTGTCACCTCAAGCAGGTCCACCAGGCTCCTTTCCAACTTCTTCCCTCTGGCCACAGGAAAACTAGGTACTTTTGCAAATCCAGCTCCTGCAGTCAAGGTGTACCTATGAGTAGTGGTGCTTGACAAACAATTTCAGTCCTGGTTTAATGACTTGAAGCAGCTCAGTAAGACTGAGAGTTAAGAGCAGGCCAGAAAGTGTGCAACAGCATCGGGAAACATCCCTTTGGCAAGGGTCAGACAGCCTGCAACCAGGGCTTCTGGTCACCATCACACCTGTGGTCTGGAGGCTCCTGGGACTCCTGGCCCCCTCATTCTGTTGAGACTCTGGAAGGGAGCACTGAAGTGTGGTATCTGTTAACCTCACAGCAGCCAACTTCCCTGTATCTACCACCCGTCTTTTTAGCTGGGATCCATTCCCTGTTAGCCAACAACATACTCCATGCCAAAAAGCACCCAGATGAGTTCCCAATCAGGGGTGGGAATGTGTGTCTGACTTGAGGCTTAGTGTCATTTTGGGCTAAGCAAGGGCTCAAGGGGTGGATAGGTTAGTGCTAAGTTTCCCACTCCACTCCTGGACAGCTCTGTGCAAGATCAAGTTCCCATCATTCTTGGACTTGGTTCCCTGCAATGAAAATTTGTGTTGCTGAGTGATCTCTCTGATGTATAAAGCCCATGACTCTTGTGGAGTGTGGGAACACTTGTTAGGTTGCCCAGTGGGAGCAACAAAATTGGAACTGGGTCCCTTGTGAAGAGATCATGTAAGTTTCTTTCCTTCCAGGTACCAGGGAAGCATCCCTGAGTCTAGCAGTAGAAGCAACCCCAGCCCCACTTCAGTGTCCAGCTCCAGTGTGTCCCCGATCTCATCAGCAGGGATTCAGCTGCCTCACTCCCCACACACATGTCTGTTATGTCCAATCTTGATCAAGTTGACATTACCCTGAGTCCTCTGATGGTCAGAAGGTAACTGCCCAACCCTTCTCCCTAAAGGACCATTCCCTGGCCCTTATTTCCCAGTGCCTGTATTCCCCTCTCCACACCCACAAAATAAGTGACACAGGCAGTGGAGAACCCAGTTAAAAGCTGACATCCTTGAAGAGCCAAGAGAAAGGCCAACTCTACTTGGCCCATTGGCCATGAGGCCAAGCCTACAGTTTCCACTCTCTAGGCATCCTCTGACAAGGATGTGATATATTACATATCCAAAATTATCATGACTGCTATGGACACAAATAACAAATATTAAAATGAATTCATGTATAATGCTGAACACCAAGCAAAATAACCTGAATGCCCTTTAGAGCATCTGGGAAGCCAACTTAATATTTACAAGAGACTTGAAACCAAACAGCCTGGGTTCTGGGTCCATAGATCAGTTACTTGTGACCTCTGTGCCTATTTCTCATCTCCAGTGGAAGCAGAACACCTAATATTTCCATGTACCAAAAAGGGTTACTTTCTTTTATTTTTGGAGGGCTGATATTGCTTTCTCAAAAATTAACACAGGGAACCAGTCCTGACTCCATGGAAGTTGTTTTATAAATCCTTTCTTTTCTTCCAGCACCGTTTTGGTGAGGGAGGGAAGGTAGGTGAGACTAAGTCGTACAGAAAAGGAAGACTGAGGCATAGAGATGATAAGGACCTAGAGAAGAGCCACACAATTGAGGCAGGAGCAGGAATTTTAGCCCAGAACTGCTTAATAGCAGCTTCTCAGCCAGATGGAAAATAGGATCAGGTCGGAAGTCATTGCTCACTTTGAGTTACCTCATGATGTGCAGGCCTCCCTGGCTCCTGCTCAGGAGACCTGGCCTTGGTCTGCCATTTCCTGGGCTTCAGTACCTTTGTCCTGAAGAGTGCGGGATTCAGAGTTGATGTGTATAATATAGAAGGCTTATTCCAGCTCTGAGTTTCCCATCAGTGAAGGCAACTGGTTGTGGGGAGCACACTACAGCACTAGGCTGAATTTGCCAGTGGTGGAGTCATAGTCACTTTTGAACAAGATGTCTTGGGTTTTGTGCTTCTTGAGTCTTGCCTTTGGTCGGGTGTCATTCAGAAGGGTCCTAGGAGGTCCTGGGCCTAGACTGGGGAACTCATGTCTCTGGCTCAGGTTGACCCTCATTGGGACCACAAGGGGTGACATAATTTGTGGTCCCCCATTAGCACAGCTGACCAGCCCTCTGCTCATCAGCAACAGAGCTGAAGTTCCCTGACATCATTAATATTTTCTATGCAATGGATTCTTCAGGTAAACATTATTTTCTCCTCACTAAGCAGACTTTCTACATGGGGACCAATGTCAAGAAAGGAGCTCAGTCAGCCCTTCTGCAGAGAAAGAAGAAGGGACTCAAGTCCCCAAAAGGCAACTCCTAATTGGCCCTGATACCTGCTTGTCTCAGAGTCTATCTTTCTTGGTCTAGCTGTTTAGGTTAATTCAGAAGCATTATGAGCCCAGATTAGCCAGGTGGAGATCTTAGAGGCCTTAGGGGACACTGCACACTCCTCAACACCATGGGTGCCCACCCATGACATTCCCAAGGGTCTCAGCCCCTTCTCATCACACTCTAGCCATTCTCAGGCTGCACCAAATATTTGACCTTCAGGACCACTCAGGAGTGAAGGCTTCTCTGCCCACTTTCATGTCAATCCCTCACCCCATCTTCACCCAGCCAATGCTTCATCCAGTGAGGGTGGAATGGCCCAGTCATTTGCCACAAATGTCAAATCTCAACCCCTGCATAAACCACATGCCACTTCTTCCCCAGGGTTTAAAAGGCCATATGATAATGGGGTAAGTGGGAAGCCATGTTTGAGGGGATGAGAGAATTACATAAATTTTGTATAAAAGAAAAAAAATTACCTATTGTGTAGGGGTAATATGCATTTGTTGTGAAGAGTAATAATAGACTTGAATATTATATTAAATCCTGTTTCTACTTCAGCTTGCAATTTGAGGTTTGGTTCTTTCATATACTGTGTTGATTTGAATAAAATACCCACTCTTACCTTATCCTTCAAACAAGAAGGACACAGAGTATTTAGTTTATTATACTTGGGGAAAGTGAGATGTATCAGAGAACTTTCCCTGTCTTACTGAAGGAAATACCCAAGCCCACCTTTCCCTGACCAAATTGCATTTCTGTTTCATTAAATTGAGCCAAGAGCTAAGATGGGCCATCCAAATTCCTGGCATTAGAAGTCATAGGACATTCCTTAGGGCATAGAAGCCACCTCAGATATTGGGTATATTTTAAAATAACATTTGCTAGGACCTTTTCCTGACACAGAGCACATTGCTTTAACACAGGTTTGTTGGAGGAGGGAATATTTTCTGCTTCTTTCACCTGAGGAGCAGATTCTCAAATGATAAGAGTCACTCAGATTTCTGCAGGTGGGGCATAACAATGAACAAAGCTAAATGAAAAATTATGACAAGAAATTAGAATCAATAGTCACTAGTCAAATGGGTGTTTGATGATATCTTATTGTGCTTTTGATTTGCATTTCCCTAATAGTTAATGATGTTGAGCATCTTTTTATGTGCTTTTTAGACATTTGTATTTCTTCTTTGGAAAAATGTAACTTCAAATCTCTTTTGCATTTTTTAAATGAGTTGTTTGACTTTTTGCTTTTTAAATGTATGATTTCTTTATGTATGCTGGATATTGGCCCTTATTAGATAGATGGTTACCAAATACTTTCTCCCATTGAGAAGGCTGCCTTTTCATTTTCTTGACAAATTCCTTTGAAGTCCCAAAATTTTTAATTTTGAGGAGGTACCATTTATCTATTCTTTCTTTCATTGCATGCCCTTTTGTTGTACAATTTATGAAACTTTTCCCTATTATAAAATCTTGTAGATCTCTAGATTATCTTCTAGGAGCTTTAGGGTCTTGGATATTATATTTATATCTTTGGTCCATCTTGAGTTAATTTTTGTATAAGGTGTAAGATGGTGTTCCTATTTCATTCTTTTGGATATGGATATCCAGTTCTTCAAACACCATTTGTTGAAAAGGCCATTCTCTCCCAGTTGAATGGGCTTGGTGGCCTTGTTAACTATCAGTTGACTGTATATGTGAGGATGTGTATCAAAACTCTCAATTTGGTTCCATTGTCAGTATGTCAGTATGTCCATCCTTGGGCCAATATCATGCAATTTTGACCACTGTAGCATTCTAGTATGTTTTAAAGTCAGGTAGTGTGATTCCTCCAATTTCATTTTTTCTTTTCCAATATGTCCTTGGCTATTAGAGGCCCCTTGTCCTTCCAAATAAATTTCATAATTAGCTTTTCCAATTCAGTAAAAAAGACTGTGGTGACTTTTACTGGGATTGCATTAAATCTGTAAATCAATTAGGGTAGAAGAGACATCTTAATCATCTTTAGTCTTCCAATCCATGAACAAGGATTATGCTCCCATTTATTTAGGTCTTCTTTGATTTCCTTTAACAATGTTCTATACTTTCCGGCATATAAGTCCTTAACATTTTTAGTTAAGTTTATTCCTAAGTATTTGGTTCTTTTAGTTGCTCTTATAAATGGAATTTTTCTTAAGTTCCTCATCAAAATGCTCATTGTTGGTGTACAGAAGTGCTACTGATTTTTTTGTGCTGATCTTATATCCAGCAACTTTACTAAACTCATTTCAGCTCTAAAAGCTTTGTTGTAGAAGAGGCAAGATGGCATCATTTTAGGAGGGCACTTGCTGACTTGCACTCTGAGGACAGCTGATTGGGGACACGGTTCTGTCCAGGGGTCTGTGCTGTGGTAACACACAGCAAGAACCTTGGGGACATCACTCTGGAGGGGGCTGGATGTCATGGATTACTTGGGAGAGATTCATGAGTTTCTCCCCTGCCTGTGGTGGTTAACACAGACGGCTGAGTCCTACCCTCAGGGGAAAAGACTGGTTTGAGCCGCGACTCCCACCGGCAACACGGTGAGAGGGAGCATTCTCCAAGAGTGGGAAGATTCTGGTGGAGGGTCGAAAGGGGTTTGTTCTCCGTGGATTTGGCTGCCTGGAACCCATTGCAGCTTTGGAGAACAAAATAGCTGGCTTGAAGTGGCACAAGGCTGAGGAGAGTGGCAAATCTGCTCAGGAAGGCTGATTTACCTAGCTGCCCAGGGATATGCCCCAGGCCCTGTCAGCAACCCAGTTAGAGAGAGCACTCTCTGAGAGTGGGAGGGTTCTGACAGAAGGTGGAGAGGGGTTTCCTTTCTGTTGATTTGTCTACATGGACCCCCTCATATCTTTGGGGAGCAGGTAAGCTGCCTTGAAGCAGCACCAGGCTGAGGGGAGAGGCGAATCTACTAAGGAAGCCTGATTTACCAAACAGCACAGGTGACACTGAGGCTTAGCTCCAGAGGGGGTGGGGTCAGCCAATTTTATCATTCTGCACTGACAAGCATCAGAGCTTCAGCTCCCCTGGGGAGGCCAGGAAGTGGAAAGTGCTTGATTAGTTTCCATGAGCCTAGTTAAGGTCCCCTTGGTGAAGGGGGTGGTATAGAAGAGGACTTTTTTGGGTCCCTAATTTCGCCAAAAAAAGAAAAAAAAATAAAAGAAAAAAGACAGTCACTTTAAAAAATAAAAATAGAATTTTTCTTTTTAAATTTAGTTTAATGGGTAAAATCCGCCTCAAAACCTGCAGATAGAACCTTGCAAGGCAATTGATTGATGAACACAAACAGGCTGAGAGGTTCCACAAGGGCCCAGGAAGGAACATTGTTCTTCCTTAGATTTGTTTGACTGCTTGCTTGTGTGGTTGGTTGATTTTTCTTTGTTTATTAGTTGTCTCTTGCTTTTCTTCCTCTTTCCTCCCCCCCTTCTTTTTTCTTTCTTTTTTTTTTTTAACTTTAAATTAGGTGCTGCTAGCTTCTCTCTTCTTTGCTGTGCTTCTTCTTCAGTGATTTCCCATTCTCTGTCTAGAGTGATTTTGTCTCCCAACACTATCTCTTTTCCTTACTTCATCTTTCTGCCCTCTGCTTTCTGTTGTGGTTGTTACATACCATGTGTTTTCATTAGCCCACAATTTCAAGGGTGTCAATTTCTATTTATCTATTCTGCTTTCTTCATTTTTTATTAATATTAACTTTTTCCTATCAGGCCTTTCTTTACTCCTCATCATTCTAGCCTTCTGAATCATTATATGTGTATTCCTCTATTTGGATTCCCAGTCCATTGTAGGTAGTCCACTATTTTTTCCTATTATTCTACACTGCCTACATGAGTTAAACATTCATTTCACTAAGTCTTATATGGCCACTCTTCTAACTTTTTTCAATATTAATATTATCCTCATTCTTTCCCACATCTCTCGATTCCTCTGGCCCTAATTTTTTGCCTTCAAGGGAACATAGAAAGAAGCAAGGGAATAAAGCAGAAAGAAAAATTTTCATATAGAAAACTTGACAAACACACAGAACCATAAGATAAATAAAACACTAGAGCAGAGAAAGAAGCTAATCAACTGAATAAAACCAAGATAAAATGATGACTAGAGGGCAAAAAAATTTACAAACCACAGTGAGAAACAGGAAGACATGGACCAGTCCAATGAACAAACTAAAAACCAGGAAGGGATGTAGAACATCGAACAACTAATCAAAGCTTTCCAAAAAAATATCATGGAACAACTTCATGAAGTGAAGGAAGAGATTAAGGATATTAAGAAGAGACTGGGAGAACATACTGAAATAATTGTAAACATATATAAAAAGATAACAGATATTATGATGATCAATGGCACAATGCAAGGAATCAAATAGATATTGGATTCACATTAGAGCATATTTGAAAAAGCAGAATAAAGAATTAGTGATGTGAAAGACAACACATCTAAAATCAAACAGATAGTAGAACAAATAGATAAAAAGACAGAAAAAATCCAGCAGAGATCAGGGATTTAACCAAAAACACAAAATGCACAAACATATGCATTATAGGCATCCCAGAAGGAGAAGATAAGGGAAAGGGAACAGAAGGAGTGCTGAAGGAAATAATGGCTGAAAGTTTCCCAACCATATTGAGAGAGATGGATGTAGAAGTCCAGGAAGCAAAGCACACCCCAAACAGAATAAATCCCAACAGGCCAACTCCAAGAGATATGCTTGTCAAAATGTCCAATGCTCAAGACAAAGAGAAAATACGCAAGGCAGCAAGAGAAAAGAGAATCAGCACATACAAGGGAAGCACAGTAAGATTAAGTGCTGAATTCTCATCTGAAACCATGAAGGCAAGAAGAAAACAAAAACAGAAACAAAACAATATATGGCATATATTATCCCAAATAAAATATGGCTGTAGTGAGAAATTCATTGTGAATAATAACACTGAATGTTAATGGATTAAATTCACCACTCAGGAAACACTGATTTGGACAATTTAGAAGGAAATATGATCCATCTATATGCTGTCTACACGGAACCCAGCTTCAATCCAGGGATTCAAGGAGCCTGCAAGTGAATGGCTGGAAAACAATTTTACAAGCAAAAAAAAAGCCAAAAATGTGCAGGAGTAGCTATTCTGATATCAGACAAAATAGACTTTAAATGCAACACTATTGTAAGAGAAAAAATTGGACACTATATATTAGTAAAAGGGGTAATCTCTCAAGAAGAGAGAACAATCATAAACATTTATATACCTAATTGGGGTACCTCAAAATACATGAGGCAAACTCTTGAAAAACTAAGTGGAGAAATAAATGCCTGTTCAATTATAGTGGGGGATTTTAATACACCCTTATCACCATTAGACAGAAAATCTAGATAGAGAATCATTAAAGAAATAAAGACTCTGAATAATATATTAGAGGACCTGGACCTAATAGACAATACAGAACACAACACCCAAATACAGAAGGATTTACATTCTTCTTGAGTGCACATGGATCATACTCCAGATAGATCTCGTGCTAGACCACAAAACAACTCTCAATGAATTTGGAAAGATTGAGATTATAAAAAGTAATTTCTCTGACAACAGTGGAATGAAATTAGAAATCAATAAGGGCCAGAGAAACAGATTAGGCCAAAGATATGGAAGTTAAACAACACACTCTTAGACAAACAGTGGGTCAAGGAGGAAATATCAAAAGGAATCAGTAACTATCTTGAAACTAATGAAAATGACAACACAACATATCAAAACCTATGGATGCAGCCAAAGATGTCCTAAGAGTGAAGTTCATAGCCATAAACACATATATTAAAAAAGAAGAAACAGTTAAAATTGAAGACCTAACTACACAATTGGAGGAATTCAAAAAACAGCAACAAACTAAGCATAAAGGAAGTAGAAAGAAGGAAATAACAAAGAATAGCATAGAACTAAATGAAATAGAGAATGAGAAAGCACTAGAAAAAATAAACAAAACCAAAAGCTGGTTCTTTGAGAACATCAATAAAATTGACAAACCATTAACCAGACTAACAAAGAAAAAGAGAGAGAGCAGATGAAAATACACAAAATAAGGAATGAGCAAGGGGATATCACTACTGATCCCACAGAAATAAAGAGTATCATAAAAGGATAATTTGGAAAATCATATGCCATCAAGAATGATAATTTAGATGAAATGGACAAATTTTTAGAAACTCACAAACAACTTACCTTGATGAAAGAAGAAATTGATGAACTCAACAGTCCAATTACAAGGGAAGAGAAAGACTCAGTCATCAAAAACCTCCCAACTAAGAAGAGCCCAGAAGCAGATGGCTTCACTGCTAAATTCTACCAAAAATTATGTATAGAGCTAACACAAATCCTGCTTAAGCACATCCAAAAAATAGAAGTAGAAGTAATATTGCCTAACACATTCTATGATTCCAACATTCCCCTTATACCAAAACCAAACAAATATACCAGAAGAAAGGAAAATTACAACCAACTTCTCAAGTGAAACCAGAAGCTAAAATGCTCAGAAAAAAAAAAAACCTGCTAATTGCATTCCACAACATATCAAAAAGATTATGCACCATGACCAAGTGGGTTTCATACCAGGTATGCAAGCATGGTTCAATATAAGAAAATCAGTCAATATAATACACAACATAAGCAGATTGAAAGAAAAAAAAAAAACATGATCATCTCTATAGATGCAGAAAAAGCATTTTACAAAATCCAGCGCTCTTTCCTGATAAAAGCACTGCAAAAGATAGGAATAGAAGGAAACTTTCTGAATATGATAGGTGGTATATATGAAAAACCCAATGTTAACATCATCTTCATTTGTGAAATCTTAAAAGCCCTCCCTCTGAAATTGGGAACAAGACAAGGTTGGATACCCATTATCACCATTCCTATTTATCATTGTCTTAGAAGTACTTGCTCGAGCACTGAGGCAAGAAAAAGATATAAAAGGCTTCCACATTGGAAAAGAAGAAGCAAAAATTTCATTATTCGCAGACAACATGATCCTATACGTAGAAAGCCCGGAGAAATCTACAACATAGCTTCTAGAACTTATAAAGGAGTTCAGTAATGTTGCAGGCTATAAGATCAATGCTCAAAAATCAGTAGCATTTCTGTACAACAATAATGAGCAATCTGAGGAGAAAATCAAGAAAAAAATACCATTTACAATAGTAACTAAAAGAATCAAATACCTAGTAATAAATTTAACTAAAGATGTAAAGGACTTATATACAGAAAACTACACAAAACTGTTAAAGGAAGTAAAAAAAGAATTAAATAAATGGAGGAATATTCCCTGTTCATGAATAGGAAGACTTAAGATCATCAAGATGTCTATCCTAACTCAACTATGCTACAGATTTAATGCAATCCTAATAAAAATCAACACTGTATTTTTAAAGGAACTGGAAAACTAACTACAAAATATATTTGGAAAGGTAGGAGGCCCTGAATTGCCAAAGACACATTGAAAAAAAAAATGAAGTTGGAGGTGTGACATTACCTGACTTTAAAACATACTACATAGCTACAGTGCTCAAAACTTCATGGTATTGGCACAAGGATAGACCTACTGAGCAATGGAACCAAATTGAGATTTCTGATATAGATCCTCGCATACACAGTCATCTGATATTAACAAGGCCACCAATCCCACTCAGTTGGGAGAGAATGACCTCTTTAACAATTGGTGCTTGGAGAACTGGATATTCATATCCAAAAGAATGAGAGAGGAATACCATCTCACTACTTATACAAAAGTGAACTCAAGATGGATTAAAGATCTAAATATAAGAGCCAAAACCATTAAAACTTCGGAAGATAATGTAGGGGAGCATCTACAGGGCCTTGTAATAGAAAAAGGTTCATTAACTTCACACCCAAAGCACAAGCAGCAAAAGAAAAAATAGATAAGTGGGATTTCCTCAAAATTAAAAACTTCTGCACCTCTAAGGACGTTATTAAGTAAATAAGAAGGCAACCTACCCAATGGGAGAAAATATTTGGCAACCATATATCTGATAGGAGCCTTATAGCCTGCATATATAAAGAAAAACTATGCCTCAAAAATAAAAGATAAACAACACTTTTAAAGAATGGGCAAGTGACCTGAAAAGACACTTCTCCAAGGAAGAAATACAAATGGCTAAAAAGCACAAGAAAAATGCTTAACATGGCTGGCTATTAGGGAAATGCAAATCAAAACTACAATGAAATACCATCTTACACCCATCACAATGGCAGCTATTAAAAAAACAGCAGACTATAAGTGTTGGAGAGGATGTGGAGGAATAGGAAAACTCATTCGTGTCTGGTGTGATTGTGGAATGGTGCAGCCACTGTGGAGGACAGTTTGGTGGTTCCTCAAAAAACTAACAATAGATATTCCATATGATCCAGCAATTCCACTGCTGGGTATATATCCAGAAGAATTGAAAGCAAAGACACGAACAGATATATGCATCCCAATGTTCATAGTGGCATTGTTCACAATTCCCAAAAGTTGGAATCAGCCCAATGCTCATCAACCAATGAATGAATAAACAAAATATGGTACATACATACAATGGAATATTACTCAGCTGTGAGAAGGAATAAAGTGCTAACACATGGAATAACATGGATGAATCTTGAAGACCTTATGTTGAGTGAAGCAAGCCAGGCTTTGAAGGATGAACAGTATATGACCTCACTGATTTGAATTGAGGAATGTGGGCAGTCTCTGAGAACCATTGTCTTAAAGATAGGTTAACAAGTGAGAAAAAGAGAAGAGAAGGTTTTCAGCCATCACCCATACAACATAATCTATGGTAAAGTGATAGAGTATAATTGCATATTGAAGGATAGGACAGGTGTGTAGTGATATTACTGGGTATGGTTGTGCAGGGTTGACTGATGGTTAGATTAGGAAGTGTGGGTTAGAACACTCAGAATACTAGGGGAGAGATTGGAGAGGGACTGGGTGAGCATGGGATTTATGGTTATGAGGTAGAAATTGCAGGAATGGGAATGCTCTTATGACAATATGACAAGTTAGTGTCATTGGTTTAGGGTGTAGGTTGGGGGGGCATTAAAGTTGGGGCACATCTGGAGAAGGCTTTTTGGGAGTCTCTGAGTGTTCATCCAGTCATAATGTGTTGTGTTACAGAGTGGAAACCCACACTGTGAGTGGAAAGGAGATGGACCCCCATCTTTGGGAGAACCAATTCACTGAGAAAAAGACAGGTGGTTGTCTCTTACGAGCAAAGGTGGATCCTCACAGGGGAGTATAATCAGCATGTCAAGAACTCTTGTTGCGTGTAACTATGAATCTTGTCATCCAATGAGTCAAGAAAGGGGGTTGTCATGTGCCCCAGGGGAATGGGGAGGAAGGAACAGAAAAGCTCAAATGGGGTATTTATTGGTCAGGGGAAATGTTTTTCATTACCTTCCTGTAATGGACACAGGACATGGTGAATATCATCAAGAATTATTAAACTGTACCGTCTAAATTGTAAATTATACTGTAAACCTTTGACAATATTTAGTACCTATGTTTCACTATTTGTATAACAGTTGTAACATTGCTACCATCCACAGAAAAAAGTTTTTAATATGGGGTGAGGAAAGGGGGGGGAGGTTGGGTATATGAGAGACTCTCATATTCTCTGTGTCTTTGCTGTGACCTAAAATTTCTTTGAAAATTAAATGAAAATTTGGGAGACACTGGGGAGTGAGAGGGAGAAGGTGCAGTGGTACAAACTGGACACCCGAAAATGCAGTGATAAATGGAAAATAATAATAATTTAAAAAAATTCCCCATTTTTTAATGTCCCAATACTTTAATTATTTTTTATTTTTAGTTTTCTTTTTTCTGAGTTTCCATGTATTTTATCTCTTACATTTAAGCTTATCATTATTATTTCATTTTCCTATTAATTATATTTGTTTATATATGGACTTCATCTTCAAGGAAGATTTACATCACAGAAGGGTTACAATGGGAGCTACAGAGGATCATTGATGGGGGTTGCCTGTGATGGGAGATTGGTGGGAAGAAGTTCATCTAACTATACAGGAAAGATATATAAAATTGTCCAAATGATCAAGGAGTGGAGCATGGTCACAGTGGATGGGCAATCACTCAATAAATGAGGGAATACTGAATTCCCAGCCTGGACATCTCTGCCACATTCTACAAGGGAGCAATAACAGTCCCCCGAGTGCAGGGGCAGGGTCTGGCAAAGGAGGATGGTCCACTAATGAGTTCTTGTTTTTGATGACTAACCTTATGAGTCTTTGCTCTTGTAATTGAAACTTAGCCTACTGTTATGGGTTTCCTAAGCGTGGCCACCTGAGAGCTTCCTTGTTGCTCAAATTGGCTTCTCTCTAAGCCAAACTCAGCATATGAATGCATTACCTTCCCCTCAGTGTGGGACATGACTCCCAGGGATGAGCCTCCCTGGCAATAAGGGATTAACACCAAGTGCCAACTGGCAATACCACTGGAAAAAGACCTAGAATAAAAGGGG
>JAQZBX010064276.1:0-16534 GCA_029593785.1 Cabassous unicinctus
AGAACAAGAAAGAATTCAAGCTTTATGAATAGCTGATGGTCCGACTGACACTGATGAAACTGAAGCAGAAATTGAGGTCTCCCGAGGAGAGAATGGGAAGCCCACTCAGAAGAAGCTTGGTGGTCACTCTGCTCGGTCGTTTGTATACTACAGTTTGTGTTGCCTGCCCAATTCATGGATTGATGGATTCTGCCTTAGCCAAACTAATTTTCACAAAATGGGCATGTACTTTCAAAAGGTTATGTGCAAAGTGGTTTGGAGTGAAGATAATACTAAATAATGCCAACACGAGCAGAATGTAAGAAAATGCAGAGCTGATATCTCTTTTATTCCTGGTTCAAGCTCTTTGCCCACCACCCTACGATGAGGTTAAAAACAATGATATCATCAATTCTGACAAGAAATTGGTTAAAAAATTGAATGTATCAAAATCATTGTTTTGAAATATGGTCTTATATCCATTATTGTCAATGTTGGGTCCTGCCTTATGTACCTATTATAAACTGTATCATACAGTGCATTTGTAAGGTATCTTTTCCAGGTTTGAAAGCCATTAAAAAAACTTGGATAATTCCTAGTTTTCTGGCTAGGCAACTGGATGGATGGAAACATAATTAATTCCACAAGAAAGGGAAAAGTGGAGGGGGACAAGCTCAACAGGGAAAGTGAGTTTTAGATCTGTTAAGTTCGAACTTAACTTTGATGCCCACGGTGTCGAGTTGGAGACCTCAAGCAGGAAAATGAACATATGGGTTTGGAGTAAGATGAAGAAGTTCAGGTTGGGCATATTGATTTGGGAGTTACCATGTAGGTGGTAGTTAAATCCAGTGGCATAAAAAAAGCCACGGAGAACATACAGGAAGAAGAGAAAAAGGTGGGCAAGGAAAAGAAATGGAGATAGGTTACATGAGGTGACATCTGTCGAGAATGACAGGGACGATTGCCTGAAGAGAGCAAATATGTTTTAGAATTATTACTAAGGGGAATTCCATAGTTGAATTGAGTCTCTCCTCTGAGATCTCCTTCACTGTGACTTAATTAGCTTTGGCTTCACTTCAAACTGGAAATGGTTTTAACACACCCATATCTGTAGCTAACCTGAATGAAGCATAGATTTCTGCTATCAGAAAGTTATTAAATCAATGAACCGAGCCAATTGTAATCAAGTTCAACAACTTCTTGAAAGGTAAAAGCCATAATTTCTTGTTGAATGAAATCCAACCGTGTGTTTAAACAAGGTTAAGTTAAAATTAAATACCACATCATCACAGAGCAAAGCCACATGTTTCTAAGACTCAAGGTGCCGTGATTACTTTGGCAATGACATGGATTTGCTGTGAAATTTGTTTTACCCAGGAAATCAGAGGTCCATCACTGTCTTTATCAAACAATGATTACCCATTCATACATTATTGTCATTCATTCATTCATTCATTCATTCTTCTAAGAGATATTTATTGGCCCCTCAATGTACCAGGCCCTGCACTAGATCTTTGGATATAAAATTGAATAAGATTATATAAATCTACTCATGATAAAATGGCATCAAACTATACATACACCCTGTACCAATGTCAATCTCATGATATTGTTATGATTACATAATTATGTAGGATGTAACCACTGAGGGAAACACGGTGAAGAGTACATATGGGAAATTTCTGTACTATTTTTGCAACTTTCTGTGAATCTATAATTATCACCAAGTAGTGCAGGAAGATTCAAAGATAAAAAAGCAATCGTGATTAAGTGTTAGGATATGGGATGGACCCAGGATTAAGAGGGTATCTAATTTCCCTGGGATGGGCAGCTGGGGGAGGATTCCATAAAAAGGGGTTATAGTGGGTTAATTGGATTGGCAATGCCTTCTAAGCAAATGTTCTTTGGGGTGCTCAGAATAATGATAGTGATGCCTTATTATTATTGTTATTATTTTAGTCTGGGGTGGGGAGGGTGGTTTAACTTTTATGCGTTATCTCATCTAAGGCTTACAAAACCTTATGAGAGAAGTATTTGCTCCATTTTACAGAAGAGGAAAATAAGACTCAGTGAGACTTTAGCAATCTGTCCATGGTCACGCAAAGGCAGCTTGGAAACAGAAATTCAGATATTCTGATCCTAAAATTAAACCACTGGACTTTGACTTACTCAGGTGGATACTTGAGAGATTGTCCAGTTTCCACCTGGTTCTTCACCAGTTTTTCCTGGTTGAGCCTCAGGTTGTGGGTGGGGAGAAGCCATGGCTAAAAGGAGTTGCTGAACTTTGCCAGCCTTGGAGAGATGTTGTAGTTAGTTTGTATACCAATCCCCATAAAATAATAATAGCAACACGTTATGTTGCCATTTATGGCTGGATTTATGAAACATTCAGGAAGCCAAATATAAATCCTAAACCCCAATGCATAACATCTTCTGATTTTAAGGGGTGGAAGAAATAGTGGTGCTTGGTCCAGGGTTGTGTTGAGTTGGGAAGGGACCAGTTGCTGGCTCTTCTGGGTGGTACTTCCCTACCTCGGGGGCGATGTAGTCAGGTGTTCCACAGAAAGTAGTTGTCTTTGCATCTCCTAACATGTTCTCCTTGCACATCCCAAAATCCGCTATTTTGATATGTCCATCTCGGTCTAACAGGATATTATCTAATTTCAGGTCCCTGAAAAACAAAAGCAAAGCAAAAATCTCACTTTTGTGGATACGAGTTTGTTAAAATTACCGCACGAGGCTTGGTAGCTGGCAGTTGGCCCAGAGTCACGACAGCCCGAGAGAAGACGGTGAACGGGTGCGCTGCTTCTCCTTCCTCGCCTTTCTAAGTCTGCTCCTCAAGCTAAAACTCTGCAGGATGTGCTCGCAGCTGTACTATTCCTTCTCTTTACACCTCCACTAGCATCTCATGCTTGGGATTGTCCCCTCAGCCCTTCTCGTCCCTGTCCTGCTTTCTCCGGACCTGACTCCCTGAGAAATGTTTGTGTCTCCCAGGACCAGCACAGCACAAGGACATCTTTGGAACTCAATCCGTATTCGTCGTATGAAGGCCTGAGTAGGTGGCAAGAGAGTACGTAAAGGTTAATGTATTATTTGTCCAGTTAACATGCTTCAATCCTAAGAGGGCCTTCCAGAAACAAAGACTGGAGGTGAGGAAGCAGTGAGTGAAATGTTGGTTGTTGGGGATGCATGGTGTAGGGTGGTATCTAAGGTATCTAATACTACTCAACACACACAAGCATCCACTTGTACACGGACAATTAAAGCTGACTCCTCCAGAGAATGACTGGCTGCCGCTAACTCCTCTTTCTGACTTACACAAGAGTACAGCTCACTAAAAGGTGGATGAGCGCACAGGTGACTCTCCATCCCAGTACCTTTTCTGAGGGGTAATGGTCAGGGAAGAGACGTCTGAGCGATATACTCCCTTTATGCTGTGTTCTACACATTTCTGTTTGTGTCTTTGTGAATGAATTATTTATACAGCACCTAATTCCAAGACCAATTAAAGAAGGCTATTCCTAACTAGAGCAAAGAATAATTCTTGAACCAAAATCCATCTGAAACCAGAATAACATGCTCATAGGCTCCCCTCTCCTTAGGGTACCAGTATCCTCTTAAAGCATTTTTGGATAAATATTACTGATTAGATTTTTAAAAAAATAAATGATGGGGAAATTTGAGTTATATATATATTACAATAAAGAGTTTCAATAAATAATTGAGCCAAATTATGCCTCCTTATAATTTTGCTTATTTGTTCAAGGATGCTCTTTATTAGAACACATGATACCTCAAATGTTTGAAAAGTGACATCAAGTTTTCTCTTGTCTTTCTCAGTGTTCAGGAACTTTGTGCCTCATATCATGTGGTTTTCAGACTTTTCAACATTCCAGCCACTAACCCTCTAAATATCTCGAATCTGTCCATTTTCTTCTCAAAATATGGTACTCAGAATGGAGCCAATGTCCTCTAGATATATAATCTGATTGGTGCAGAATATAGTAGCACTCTTAACTTTCGATAGAATCCTCTCACCTTTTACCCTGTGGCCCAAGATACTGCACTAGTTGTTTTAGTAGCTCCATTGCAATAATGGTTGATATTGAGCTTGCTGTAAACTAAAACCTTAACTTTTAATTTTTTATACAACTGCTGTTATACCAGTTCCTTCTCCTCTTGTACCTATGAAATTGATTTTTTAAAAAAGATAATCTAGGTTATACACTTGACATCAATTTCTCTAAAATTTTATTTTATCGATTTTAGTAAATGGAATCTTGTGAATTTCATTTTGTCATACCACATCCAGCTTTCTTTCTCTTGGTGTGATCTGTCCATGAATTTCTGTATTTCCTGAGATCTAGTTTCTGTAAGTCTAGAATCTGTGCTTGGTGATGGCTACCATTGTCTTCCTTAGTTATCTAAGATGACTTGGCATAGAGTAGGAATAACCTTATTACTATTATTTTAACCTCTTCTTAGAGAATTTTCTAAGGCTCCCTTCTCAAAAAATTCTGCTCCCAAAGGGCCTGGCAAGTAATCTTGTCCCCTAGACCTCAGTGGACTGGCTCAAGTTGGCCACCTGACTCAACCTTGATCATCCAGTTTCTCTCTTTTGGGATGTTGGATGTTGCAATTACGGGGACACTAGGTGCCTGAGCTGAGAAGCTATCTAGGGCTTCTTGTGGCATGTTTCCTAGCATGTTCTTGGACAGTCAGGAGAAAGCTATTGTGTAGAAGGAGAAGGAAATGAGGAGCTATGCCAAGAGCAGATACGAGGCCACGTAGATCCAAGGAGAAAAAGAGTTGACAATGAAGTAGCCGCCTTAGTTCCTAGGAGTCTGCAGTTCTTGGTTCCAATCCCTTAATTAAGCTTGTGTTTTGATTAAGCAAAACTTTGAGTGGTTTTATGTTACTTGTCATCAAATAGCCTTGACTAAGACAGGTATTCATATTCTTCTAAAGTTCCCATCACTATTTGTCTATCTCCCTTGATGTTTTCTGAGGATGCAGCTATATGTTGCTTGTTATCTGCTCTATAGTATTCTTTTGGCAATAGTCTAGTATGTTCTGAGCATTTAATAAATATTTTTTGAATGAATTCATCATTTCCACTTCACTAACCAGTCATTATCAGTTGCAACTAAGCCTTGAGTAACTTTTCCCTCTCATTGCTTTCTCTACCTTTTATGAGAGAATATTAGCAGGAGAAATTGAGACTGGAATACAGCTCTGTTTTGGTGGAGGGAGACGACTAGCAGATATCCCCAGGGTTGACATCTTCCAGGGGGGCCAGCTCAGTAATGTCCATGAAGAAAGCAGCATGACCATCCCGTCTGGCTGGGAGACCTGGGCTCCATCTCACCATCATCTCAGTTCTGTTTCTCTCTAATCTTAACTCAAGCACTGTCACATTTTCAATAGCAGGCCTAAAGACTTCCAATATGTCTAAATCTTCTCATTAGAAAGTGATAGCCTTCTGCCTCCCTGATTTTTCATCTGAATTAAGTACACTGTTCTGTTGCGACTTACAAATTATATTCCAGTAAGTCCAGTTGTAGGTCATATTTAAAGCCTCATGCTAAAGTTTCAGGTTCATTTTCTGATCCACACTTTATGTCATACTGATATCACTTTGGGTTTCTGCTATATGAAGCACATGTGCATCATTTATAGCCACAGACACATGTTGCTAGAAATTTGACTGTAAGATGCCTTTGGGACATCACTAGGGATTCAGACGCCCAGCTCCAGTGCTATACATAGATTATCAGAGTAATGAAAACAATAGCTAATATTTGAAATGGATTTTCTTATCGTCATGTGTATTTTAGAGTTTGATTCCTTTGCTCTGGAATTACTATTATTTTATTCATATTTTCTCTGATGGAAAAACAAAGGTTCTTAGGGGTTCTGTGATTTATCCTGGATCAAGTCACATAGCCAGTCAGTAGACTGGAATGCAATCCCAGGCTTCATCCTCCTCTACATCCCCTTAAGCCAGTGATACCAGGTACACTTGGACTTTCTCATTAAACTGGTCTTGAGTTTTCTGTGACCACAAGGGTGCATTTTAACTGATTCCAAAAATAAATGTTCTCTGGGCCCTAGGCTAGGAATACCAAGCTTAATGTCGAGTTTCCAGTCTGCCTTCAAAACCGGGCCAGGTGTGTTTGGTCATGGGGAGAGAAAAAGGTCATTGAAGATTTGAGAGATCTAAGTTGGAATGGGAGGGGTCCAGAAAGCCTGCCGTGCAAAATTAGGTCTCCATGAGGTTAAGGGAGGAGGGGCAGAAGAAGACAAGGGAGGTTCCCTGTAGCCAACTGGAAATGCCACAGAACCCGGAGGCCAAGAACATCTGACACCTGTCGTGCTCTTTACTCCTGCCATATACCCCACAGGACACCAAGACCTGGAAAAGAACTTTCGGAGTCCAAGTCCCCTGGTTTGGCTCTGTAAGCACAGGTCTGCCCACAGGTGCAGCATGTCAGTGCATCACATGTAACAGAAAATTAAGTGGAAGCCTTTCTTTTAGTAGCGTGGTCAAGGTAAGCAAAGCTTTTCCATTTGGGAAGTAGCAGAGTGTTGAGAGAACTAGGAGTCAGAAGAATTGGCTTTCAAACTCATTCCCAACCCACCCAGCCAAGCTATGTCCCTCTCTGCACCCCACATTACTGAACTGTAAAATGGGTACAATGATGCCTGCTTTGCTTATCACATGGGGTCCTTGTGAGCATCAAATGAGGTAATCTGTGTAAAATCATTTGTAAGTGGCTTCAAATAGATGACTTGCACTAAAATATAACCTAAGGTCCCTTTCAGTTCTAGTATTCTAAGACTTGAGATCCTAGATTCTTCTCTTGCCATTTCTGCATGTTTTCTAGCTCCTTGATTTTACGGCAGGGCTTATGACATCTTTTAAGCTGGTACTGCTTTTAATTTTCAGATGGTAAACAATGACACTGCCACCTGCCTCTCTCCATCTCACTGGCCTCATGTTTTTAAAGGAGGTACCAGGGATTGAACCCAGGACCTTGCACGTGGGAAGCAGGTGCTCAAGCACTGAGCTACATCTGTTCCCCTCACTTTTTGTTATTGCCTAACAACAACCTTTCCACTGAAGCTGGACACTTTTGTTTAATAGTCTTCCTATCCTTCCACTCAACCTCCGTACTCGGATTTATGCTTTTCTGATGTCACTTCTTCCATCAGCAATGCCCCTCTCCTTTTAAAAATCTACTTTCTGATAGGATTTTTTTGTTGGCATACCCCCCATCCAATCCTGACTATATCTTTATCTTTCTTTCTTTCAACACTAGGCTTTTTCTTTTTGAAGAGTGTGCTGCTTGTGTCTTTTCACATACTTATGTTCTACCTCCAAAAAAACCAGAAAGTGGTTTCATTGGGTATCTGGGAGTTGGGACTTCCATGTCTTCTGTGCCCACCACGATGCTCAGCAAAGGGCTGAATATTCAGTTGCCTCTTCATAGATGCTACCACTTGGTAGTGGATGGAATGGTGCCTCCCTTCCTGAAGATAAGTCCTCATCCTAACCCTTAGAACCTGTGAATATATGACCTTATTTGGAGAAAGGTTCTTTGCAGATGTAAAATAAAGGATCTTGAGATGGAGAGACCATCTTGGGTTATCTCTAATTCCAGTGACATGCATCCTTATAAGATACACACAAAGGAGAGCTACAGGGAAAAGAGGAGAAGTCCAAGTGACGACAGAAGCACAGATTGAACGTGTGTGGCCTCAAGCCAAGGAGCACCTGGAGCCACCAGAAGTTGGAAGAGGCAAGGCAGGGATGCTCCCCTAGAACCTTCAGAGGGAGCACAACCTTGCTGACACCTCGATTTTGTACTTTCAGCCTTCAGAACCGTGAGAAAGAACATTTCTATTTTAAGCCACCTTGGTTGTGGTAATTTGTTATGGAGGCCCAGTTTTGTGAACAGACCTGAAACTCATGGTTGTAAGGCCATTGCCAAAGAGCCTGCTCTGGAAGACTGTCTTCCCCAAATTCCCCTGAGTCTTTAGTTCCGGGTCTTTAGATAAACAAACACCGCGTTTGGCTGCATCTTCTGAAATTGGAGGGGTCTTCCCTAAGTAAAATTTCCAGATAATGGCAGCTTACTCTTTAAGCACCAAAGCTTAGATGTTAACCATCTCTGATGGAATGTGTTCTGAACTGTATTCTGCTCAGACTGGCTGTCTTAAACAATTGGGGCGGAACTAATTTAACTTTCATTGATGACTCCAGGTCATTACTGTGAACATCTGCCACAAAGGAGCACAGAATCCCATTCTCCCAGAGCCTTTCAGTTGTTTTGCCTCCTCCCGTTATGTCAGGTTGTCAGCTGTCACTTCCCATTGCATTCACTGTACTGGTTTCAAGCAACTCTGCCTGGGTCTTCACTATTTTTTTTCCTTTTCTTTCTTTCCTCTAACCGGCAGTGAATTGCAAAGCAGACAAGCAAGCCCTTAAAGATTTGCATGTTAAATTAGTGTCAACAATGTTTTGAAAAAAGAGGTAACGAGATCGAAATACAATAACTTTAATCTGAGGGCTTTGACAGATGGATGTGAAATGATATTGTACAGTAGGGAAATTTTGTATGGACATCCATTCATGAAAGAGTATCCACATGATGTGTGCATTTCTACAAGGTGTAAGATCACAGGCTTTCATAGGCGTGCCTGAGTGTTTAAGAAAGATCTCTTTTCCTGCTCCATGCAAGAGGAGAAAATTTCAAGCATTTCTAGGCGGCCCAAAGCAAAGACAAGCAAAAACAAGAGGTACCAAGTGGACAAAAACAAAGCAAGAGGGAGAAAGCAACAAGATGGCAAAGAGAAACCAGAATAATGCAAGGAAATGAGAAAAGGAGCATTGGAAGGGAGAATGAAAGTAAGGTACAGAGAAAAGGCCAAGCTAAGATTAGAACCTTTTTGTGTTTGAGACTGGAATTTCTTACTTGGTTGTTATTAAATCTTCTGTTCCACATTTTCACTATGGGCAGAAGGTCTTGGTATGGAACTTTCAACTACAAAAACACACTGGCTATTTATTTTACATCATTAAAGTACAGTGACTAATTAACTGGGCCAGGAATACCATAGCATTTGTTTCCAAGGAACAGCATTTACCTGTAGACAATTCCTTTGGAATGAAGGAACTGTAGACCAAGTATGATTTCGGCAGCATAAAACCTGAAGGAAGGAGAAACAATTTTCAACATGAATGTGTGAACAGAACAGAAGAAAACCCCCAGACCCACTTTTCTGTTTTATGTAGCTAGTGGTATGTGGCAGGTGCTAACTGTCTTGCAGACATTATTTTGTTGAATCCTAACAAAAGGAAGATGTAACCCATTCTGCACGTAGGAAAAGTGAGGCTCAGACACTCTAGATTCAGCATGGATAGTATGAAATAGAGCTGATACCGTAAGCTAGGCTGCTTGTGTCCAACACCTCTTCTTCTATTTTAAATTACAATGTTGAACTGTCATTTTTTTCTTAATAACACACACATAAAATTAAATGCAATAATAATGTGTAATTTACACATAAAGGAAAAATGTTGGCCCTTTATTTTATAAACTGCTTGGAGCAGCCCAAAGACCTGTATGCAGAGCCGTTTTGAATAGATCTGGCTTGTTTATTTTTACACTGGTAAAATTTATCCTGTGCTGAAAATGCAGCCTGAGAGGAGGAGGAAAGGATATTTATTGTAAGATTAAATGTGATAAATAACTCTTCATCTTCAATGATGACAGATTTAAAGGAAATGAGTTTACAGTATCGCTAGTGGGATTAAGGTGAGAGATAAGGGAGAACTTCCTGAAAGTGATGTTTGCTGGGTCTCTCAGAATTCAAACATATCTTTTCTGGGAAGTAATTCGGACACGATAGATCTCATGTGGCCAAGCTGGCTTAAATGTATTACTGAACATTGGAGAGGACAGTGGGCATGAGTGAATCCTTCCTAGCATGAAAAATGTCCAATGATCTCTGTGCTGCAGAAATGTAATGAAATTGTCACTAGGACCTTTGCTGATGGTTCTCAGAGTCAAGGAGATGAGTGGAACGCTGACCCGCTGGAATTTACAAAATAACCACTTCGGCCAGGGTTTATACAGGAGCTGGGTGACCAAGATATCTTTCAACCCAGTTCATCTAAACCAATCAAAGTGTTTGTTCAGAGGTGAGTGAAAGATTATTGAGCCTCAAGCAAGGAAAGCTAAGCTGTGTCCATCATTTAAAAACGAGCCTGGTGGCACAGTTTTCTTTTGCTTGAATTTCATAGTGGTTTTACTACTTAGGATACAAATCCATGGGAGAAAGAGTGGCTGGCAGGAGGATCATCAGTTTCTGCGGGACTGCAGTCCAGTAAACTGTTCAATTTTGCTTGTATCTATGGTTGTCTGGTGTCAAAGAAGGTGAAAGCTTATTTTCAAATAGACCGAGTGCCTCTTACAGTTTCTCAGTTCTCATGCCCCTTCAGCTAAATGCTTTCTGCATTCACACCAAACTTCCCACTAAAGGCTTCAGCTTAAAGCTTCATCCCAGGGACCATCTTTAAGACTTAAAGCCTATTTGACAGCTTTCTTTGCAAAAGGGCAAGCCTTGATTTCTAGGCACAGATTATTTAGAAATATGAGTGTCTGCAAGCCTGATGAATTGGGGTGATTTCTTAAGAACTAAGTAGTTGCTTTCAAAACATGGAGAAATAAAACAAAACTGACATGAATTTAAGTTCCACAAACTGGGAAACTGCTGCCTTGTTTACTATATTCCCAAGAGCTTTAATTTTGCCCTGAGATTTAGGCATGCCGAGTAGGGAAACAAGAACAATACCACATGGGAAAAGTTCCCCCTGGGCACCGGGCTCACAGTAACTGACAAAAACAACAGAAAAACCCCAAATCCTTTAAAAGGCTCTTACGTGGCTCTGGAAAGATCAAACTTGTGGCAGCTTTGGATGTGGTACATTAAGTCTCCTCCGTTGAGATACTCCATCACAAAAAAGAGGTTTTCCTAGGGAAAAACCACACAAGTTTTAGCTTCTTAAAAAAAAAGAAAGAAAACAAAGATTACTTTTTAAATGGACTAGATAATTCCAGAAGAACCAATTCTACCTTGACATTACTTATAAGAAGACTCCTCAAATAACTTAGCATTTCTGAATCTCAAGAAGGCTGGGGCATCTGGTGGGTGTAGTGAAACATTTGCCAAAATGCTTGTATGGGCATGGCATTAGTGAGGGTCCATCTGGACTTGTTCGCAGGACAATTGGATGGTATCAGGCACCTAGTGGGTACTGAACAGATGCTTCCTGAAATTGACAGTGTGTAGGGTAGTAAAGAGAGGATATTTTGAAATCTGGGACTCTGACTCCAAAAGTAGGACTTGAAAACATAGGCCATTCATTCAACATTGAGTAAATAGTTTCTGAGCATATTCTCGGTGTGATATGAGCACGAGGGGTACAAAGATGAATGACACACAGTTTTTGCCTGAAGGAGGCTTAAAATCAAGTATAATCTCATTTCTCTCCAGGCTAGACTTCACTTGTTGTAGAGGTAACCCACACTTTATGAGAGAGTTGCTCCTAAGAGAGAACACCTTGTATGTTATTAGAAGTGTGTCCTCAGGCGGGAGCAGACAAAAGCAAAATTCCGTGGGCTTCAGGATGGGCTCGGAAGAGCAGAGGTAGCCATAATCCAACAAATCTATGTTCCTCCTACTGTGTGAGACAATATTTCTTCAATCAACAGATTCATGACACTTTCAGAACCCTGACTTTTAAAGGGTCCTCATGAATAACAGAATTAGTGATCCATAAAGTGTGGAGATACTTGGTGTGTCTGTGCATGAATTTACGCCTGAGAACCTCACCTGGGTGACTTTTTAACAGAATTAATCTTTAAATTTTCCCATGAGACTAACCAGTGCCCTGGGGATATACAAAGTAATGGTGGGCTCAGAATTCTGGTCTGACAGTGCTAGACATCATCTGCCATTGTGTTGAGGTTAGGTCTCCACAACAGGGGAAACCAAGTATTGTGGGACTTCTCTCAATAATTCAGGTCAAGGTATGTGCCATCCTGCTTTATCCAACAATGGCATCAGATGAAAGTTACTGCTCTATGTATCTTTAATCAGAGTCCATTCTTTTCCCTTTCCGAGAAACAAAACCTCTGCTTATAGAAATTATAATTTAGCATTGATATTTGGAACATAATTTGAGATTAATCATTTGCCTCATCTTCACACACCTGCATTCTCATCAGCATATCTTCTTTCTAGCTCTTGATCTTATATGGATCATATGAACAGCTTCTACCTTTACCTTTTCATTTAAAACCATATTGGGCTTAACATGATGGTGGAATCATCTTTGAACTACTCAAGAGAACTAAAGGTATAAAAAAATTATTATGCCCAAATGAAAGGTTTCTTTTAAGTGTAAGGATGTTTACAAATTCCTATGAAAGTTGGCATTCAGAACTTATAAATTGTCAATTACAGCTTGGAGAAAGTAGGAAAGGGGCACTATTGGCCAAAGTTCAACCTTAAATCTCACACATCCTGGGCATACCATTTCCATCCTTTCTCATATATAAAATAGATTCTGCATCTAGTGGCCAGAATTGAGGATTTGAATTTGTACCATTAAAGAGAGTCTAAGAAATCATGGAGATATGTGACATCACCAAGATGGCAGAGTGAGACAGTGTAGGGTTCTGTCCTCCCACAAAAGTTTTAAGCAACAAACAAAAACTGTCATAACTGTCTTTCTCAGAGCTCTGGAAAACAGTTAAAGGGTTGTAGTAACTGGGAAGCATCAAATCAAGAAAAAAGCAACACAAATGATAGGATAACCATATGGCACCATTGCCGGTCCTTCTCCCATCCCCTCCTTGGCTTGATGTGGAGCCAGCCTGTGCTCCCAGTGCTGGTCTTTGGTCCTGGTTACAGAGAGAAAAGAGCAATCTTTTTGTGAACACTGAGGTGTCTGTATGGCTGTACCAAACTATCTGGTGGCAGCTTCAAAGACTGAGCCATGACACTCATCTCTAGCTTGCCATCCCAGAACATGCGCTGAATGAAGAAATGGCTCCGGGGGAGCTCAAACTGTAAAAAACAATTAAATTTCAGCTGTCTGGGGTAGTGGATTACTGGTTTTAAGACATACAATAGAGTGCCCAGACTGGGAGGAAAACTATATCGTAGAAGAAAAGGGGCATTCATGTCTGTGTAAGCAGAACCATGTGAGCATGCCCAGGACAAGACAGGATTAGAAAAGACAAGAAAGGATACTACATTTTTTCTTCAGGCTGTTCCTCAGGCTCATTGTTAGGCTGGCTAGGCTCTGAAGAAGAGAAACAGCCAGTATAGAGCCAATCTGCAAAGACTAAAAGGTGTTTACTTTTTCCCTTTATTTTTCTTTATTATTTGTTAGCTCCTGGAATTCAAGGAAATCTCTGTTATAACACTAGTTAGATGCAAGCTTAAAGAACAAATACCCTCAGTGACTAAATTCCAGAGCTAACACATCAAAATATTAAAACGTACAGTGTGGAACAAAAGATTATAAGGCACACAAAGTAAAAAGATGTGATAGCTTAATCTAAAGGAACAATATAAAATGTCAGACACCATCAACAAATAAGTCCAGATTTTGTATATATCAGACAAAGTTTTTTAAAAAACCATCTTAAAAATGTTCAAAGAGCTAAAAGGAAACACAAAGGACTACAGCAAATCAGGAATATGAACCAAATGAGAATTTGAATAAAGTAATAAAAATCTTAAAAAGAAACCAAATAGAGTTGAAGACCACAGTAACTGAAATTAAAAAAAATTTCTTAAAGGGATCCAACAGCAGATTGGAGCTGGCAGAAGGGAAAATCAGTGAACTTGAAGATAATACAAATGAAATGACTGAGGCTGAGGAGAAGAAAGGAAAAAGAATGAAGAAAAGTAAACAAAGCCTAAGTGACCTCTGGGACACCACCATACATACCAGTGTATTCATTTTGGGGGTACCAGAAGGAGAAGAAAGAGATAAGGGGGCAGAAAAAAAATTATTTGAATAAATAATAACTGAAAACTTCCCAAATTTAACGAGAGACATGAATATACACAACCAAGAAGTTCAATGAACTCCAAAGAGGAAACACTCAAAAGAGATTCACAATGAGATACATTATAGCAAATTATTGAATGCCAAAGACTGGAGAAAATTCTAAAAGCAGCAAGAAAGAAGTGTAGGTTTCTTATCAAAAACCACGGAGGCAAAAAGGCAGTGGGATGATGTATTAGTCAGCCAAAGGGGTGCTGATGCAAAATACCAGAAATCGGTTGGTTTTTTTAAAGGGTATTTATTTGGGGTAAAAGCTTACAGTCACCAGGTCATAAAGCATAAGTTACTTCCCTCACCAAAGTCTATTGCCACGTGTTGGGGCAAGATGGCTGCCAACGTCTGCCAAGAGTTAAGGCTTCTTGGGTTCCTTTCTTCCCAGGGCTCCATTTCTCTCCCGGCTCAGCTGCTGTGCTCTCTCCACAAGGCCAGCTGTAGACTATAAGGCGACTGGATCTGTCTCTGTCCCTGGGGCTTGATTCTCTCAGGGCTCAGTTGCTCTGCTCCTCTGTGTGCTTACTTCCCAGGGCTCCAGCATTAAAACTCCAAACTCCCTTCTCTGCGATGTGGTTTCTCTGTGAGCCCCCGCCCACCAAGGGAGCAGGGATGCAACGTCCTACTGACATGGCCCAATCAAAGCCTTAATCATTATTTAATCATGCCCAGATACAGACCAGTTTACAAACATAATCCAAATATCTATTTTTGGAATTCATAAACAATGCCAAACTGCTACAGATGATATATTTAAAGTGGTGGAAAAACTGTTTTTCAAAAATGAGAGAGAGATTAAGACATTTCTAGATAAAAGCTGACAGAGTTTGTCATGCTAGACCTGTCCTACAAGAAATGCTAAAGAGACTTCCTAAGGATGAAAGGAAAGGACACTAGAGAGTAGATTGAAGCTGCATGAAAAAATGATAACTACATGGGTAAATATAAATGCCAGTGCTGTTGAACATTTAGTTTATAACTCCACTTCTTACTTCTTAGAGGATGTGAAATGCAAATGCATAAAAGTAATGATAAATCTATTGTTTTGGATGCTCAATCCATAAAGATAAAATTTGTGACAAGAACATAAAGGGGAGTATGGAGGGGTATAGGAATATAGTTTGTGTATGCAATTGAAGTTAAGTTGTTATCAAATCAAACTTGACTGTTATAGACTTAGGATTTTAAATTTAAACCCCAAGGTAACCACAAAGAAAATATCTGAAACATACACAGAAGGACATGAAGGGAGTAAAAATGGCTCACTGCAAAAGATCAAATAAATATGAAAGAAGGCAGTAGTGGAAGAACTGAAGGTACCAAAAATGACTTACAAAGACCAAATAGCAAAATGGCAGAAGAAAGTCCTGCATTACCATTACTTACTTTAAATGTAAATGGACTAAACTCTCCAAAGAGCTGAGATTGGGAGAAAAGATAAAAAAGTAAACATGTTATTTACAAGAGACCTTAAATTCAAAGATACAAGTAGGTTGAAAGTGAAAGGACGGAAAAAAATTCCAAGCAAATTGTAACCAAAAGACAGCAGGGGTGACTATATTAACCCAAGAACAAACAGACTTTAAGTCAAAACTTTTAAAAAAGCACAAAGAATGTTATTTAATCAATATTAAATATTAATATTTAATATCAATATTAAAAGGGTCACTTCACAAAGAATATGTAACATTTATAAACATATGTGCACCTAATGTCAAAGCCTTACAACAGTGAAGCAAATTCTGACAGATTTGAAAAGAGAAATATGTGGTTCTATATTAATACTAGGAGATATCAATGCACCATTTCAATAAAAGGTAGAACACCTAGACCAAGGATCAACAAGGAAATAGAGGACTCAAACACTACTAGACATATATAGAACACTTCATGCAACAGCAGAATACACATTTTTCTCAACTACACACAGATCATTCTCTGGGATAGATCATATGTTAGGCCACAAAACAAGTATAAATAAATTCAGAAAGATTGAAATCATATGTAGTATCTTCTCTGACCCCAAAGGAATGAGGCTAGAAATCATTAATAGAAGGAGATCTGAAAAATTCACAAATATTTGTAAATTAGTGCACTCATAAACAACCAATGGGTCAAAGAAGAAATCACTAGGGAAATTAGAAATTATCTTGAGATGAAAGAAAATGAAAACACAACATAGCAAAACTTATAGGAAGGAGCAAAAGCAGTGCTCAGAAGGACATTTATAATTATAAATGATTACATTAAAAAGAAGAAAGATCTTAGATCAGTAAACTAACCTAACACCTAGAAGAAATAGAAAAAGAGCAAAATAAATCCAAAGTGAGCAAAAGGAAGGAAATAATAAAGATGAAAACACAGATAAATCAAATAGAGACTAGAAAAACAATAGAATCAATGAAACCAAAA
>JAQZBX010064277.1:0-16521 GCA_029593785.1 Cabassous unicinctus
CTTTTAACTACAGACCACAGTTTACATTGGTCATATTTTCCCATATACCACCCTATTTTTAACACCTTGTAATAGTGACATACAATTATTCTAGTCCATCACAGAACATTCTTATATTTTTACTTGTAACCAGAATCATCTTCCACAACAGCGTTCTCTGTGTTATGCAGTTCCATGTTTTGTTTTTGATTAATTAGAAAATGTGTAGTACTACATAAAAGTCACACAAAAATGTAACATTCTCTTATACCCACTTTTGTTGACATTTTACACCAGTGTGGTATTTTTGTTACAATTGAGGAAAAAATATTAAAATATTATAGTCCCTTCATTACAATTGATGGAAAAATATTACAATATTACTGTTAAGTATATATAATAACTTCCATTAGTTGTATATTTCCCATATATCACCTTATTTTTAACACCTTGTAATAGTGACATACATTTTTTCTGGTTCATGGAATAACATTCATGTATTCATACTGTTAATCACTATAATGTGATACCATGATCTCTATTCAATTTCCAAACATTTACAATCAACCTTATTAAAAATTCTGCAGACTTTAAGCATCAGCTCCCTCTTCTCAATACTCATTCTATCTCCTGGGTTTTAACTCCATGAATTTATTCATTGAATTTAGTTTATATTAGTGAGACCATACAATATTTGTCTTTTTGTGTCTGGCTTATTTCATTCAACATAATGTCTTCAAGGTTCATACATGTTGTTATATGCTTTAAGCATCAACTCCCTCTTCTCAATGCTCATTCTATCTCCTGGTAACCTATACTATAGGTTTTAACTCCATGAATTTATTCATTGTATTTAGTTTATGTTAGTGAGATCATACAATATTTGTCCTTTTATGTCTGGCTTATTTCATTCAACATAATGTCTTCAAGGTACACCCATGTTGTCATATGCATCCCAAATTCATTTCTTCATACAGCTGAATAGTATTATATCAAAGGTATATACCACATTTTGTTTATCTATTCATTGATTGATGGACTCTTGGGTTGTTTCCATCTTTTAGCAATTGTGAATAAAACCACTATGAGCATCAGTGTACAAATGCCAGTTTGCATCCCTGCTTTCAGTTCTGAATATTTTCCTAGTGGCCAGACTGCCAGATCATATGGCAGTTCTATATTTAGCTTTCTGAGAATCCATCAAACTGACTTCCACAGAGTCTGCACCATTCTACATTCCCACCAACAGTGAAGAAGTGTTCCCATTTCTCTACATCCTCTCTAACACTTGTAGTTTTTTTATTTATTTTGTTTTTAATAGTGACCAGTCTATAAGGTGTAAATGACATCTCATTGTAGTTTTGATTAGTATTTACCTAATAGCTGGTGGTGTTGAACATCTTTTCATGTGTTTTTTTTTTGCCATTACTATTTCCTCTTTGGAAAACCATCTATTCAAGTATTTTCCCCATTTTTTAATTGGGTCATTTGGCTTTTTATCATTAAGTTGTAGGATCTCTTTGTATATCATAGATATTAAGCCCTTATCAGATATATGGTTTCCAAATATTTTCTCCCTTTGTGTTGGCTGCCTTTTTATCTCTTAACAAAGTCCTCTGCAGCACAAAAGTGTTTAATTTTGAAAAGGCCCCATTTATCTATTTTTCTTTTGTTGTTCATGCTTTGGGTGTAAGGTCTAAAACAAACCACCTCTGACCACAAGATCTTGAAGATGCTTTCCTACATTCGCTTCTAGGATTTTTATGGTTCTGGCTTTTATATTTAAGTCTCTCATCCATTTTTGAGTTAATTTTATATAAGGTGTGAGATAGAGGCCTTTTATTCTTTTGGATATGGATATCTAATTCTTTCAGCACTATTTGTTGAATAGACTCTTCAGACCCAGCTGGGTGGAATTGCCAGCCTTGTCAAAAATGCACTTGACCATAAATGTAAGGGTCTACTTCTGAACTTTCAATTTAATTCCACTGATCAATATGTCTATCATTATACCAGTATCATGCTGTTTTCAACACTGTAGTTTAGTAATGAACTTTAAAGTTAGGTAGTGTGAGCCCTCCAACTTCATTCTTTCTCCTTGATGTTTTTTGGCTATTTGGGTTCCTTATCCTTCCAGATAAATTTAATAATTGGTGTTTCCATTTCTAAAACAAAGGCCATTGGAATTTTTATTGTGATTGTGTTGAATCTGTAAATCAACTTGGGTAGAACTGACATCTTAACAATATTACTCTTCCAATCCATGAACAAAGAATGTCTTTTCTTTTATTTAGGTCTTCACTGATTTCTTCCAGCAATGTTTTGTAGTTTTTTGAATACAGGTCCTTCACATCCTCAGTTACATTTATTCCTAAATATTTGATTCTTTTATTTGCTATTGTAAATGGAATTATTTTTCCTGATTTCTTCATCAGATTGCTCATAACTAATATTTAGAAACACTACTGATTTACACATATTTATCTTGTATCCCACCCCTTTGCTGAACTCATTTATTAGCTCTAGTAGGTTTGTTGAAGAATTTTTGGGACTTTTTAGATATAGGCTCATATCATCTGTAAATAGTGAAAGTTTTACTCTTTCTTTCCAATTTGCATGCCTTTTATTTCTTTTTCTTGTCTGAGTACTCTAGCTAGAACTTCTAGCAAAATAGCGAATAACAGTGGTGACAGTGGGCATACTTGTCTTTTCCCAATCTCAGTGGGAAAGCTTTCAGTCTGTGGATTTTTCCTGTATGCCCTTTATCATGTTGAGAAAATTCCCTCTCTCCCTATCTTTCAGAATGTTTTTACCAAGGAAGGATACTGGATTTTGTCAAATGGCTTTTCTGCATCAACAGAGATGATCATGTGAATTTCCCCTTTGATTTATTCATGTAATATATTACACTGATTGGTTTTCTTATGTTGAACCATCCTTGCATACCTGGGATAAATCCCACTTAGTCATGGTGTATAATTCTTTTAATGTGCTGTTGGATTCAATTAGCAAATATTTTATTGAGCATTTTTGCATCTATATTCATTAGAGATATTGGTCTGTAATTTTATTTTTTGTAGTATCTTTATCTGGCTTTTGTATTAGGGCAATGTTAGCTTTATAGAATGAATTTGGTAGTTTTCCCTCCTGTTCAATTTTTTTTGGAAGAGTTTGAGCAGGATTGATATTAAATAATCTTTGAATGACTGGTAGAACTTGCCTGTGAAGCCATCTGGTCCTGGGCTTTTCACTTGGGGAGGTTTCTGATGCCCAGTTCAATATCTTTATTTGTTATTGGTTCATTGAGGTCTTCTATTTCTTCTAGGGTCAGTGTAGGCTGTTGATGTGTTGCTGGGAATTTGTCCTTTTCATCTATGTTGCCTAGTTTGTTGGAGTACAGTTCTTCAAAGTATCCTCTTTTGATCTTTTTTATTTCTCTGGGGTCAGTTGTAAAGACCCCTTCTCATTTCTGATTTTATTTATTTGCATATTCCCTTTTTCTTCGTCTGTCTAGCTAAGGGTTTGTCAATTTTGTTAATCTTCTCACAGAATGAACTTTTTGATTTTGTTGATTTTTCTATTGCTTTTTGTTCTCAATTTCATTTATTTCTCCTCTAATCCTTATTTCTTCTGCTAATTTTAGCATTAGTTTGCTGTAGGCATTCTAGTTCCTCCATGTGCATAGTTAGGTCTTTAATTTTAGCTCTTTTTCCCTTTATAAAGTAGGTGTTCACAGCTATAAATTTCCCTCTCAGTATGGCCTTTGCTGCATCCCATATGTTCTGATATGTTGTGCTCTCATTTTCTTTAATCTCAAGATACTGATTATCTTGCAATTTCTTCTTCAATGCACTGATTGTTCAAGACTGTGTTCTTCAATCTCCATATGCCAAGTCCTCCACATTTTATTGATTCCCAGCACCGTTCTATTATTATCATAGGAAGTTCGTTGTTTTATTTCAATCTTTTTAAATGTATTGATACTTGTTTTGTTACCCAACATGTAGTCTAACCTGGAGAAAGATCCATGAGCACTTGAGAAGAATGTGTATCCTGCTGTTTTGAGGTGCATTGTTCTGATATGTCTGTTAGATCTAGTTCATTTATCAAACTGTTCATGTTCTCTATTTCCTTATTGATCTTCTGTTTAGATGGCCTATCTATTGATGTGAACAGTGTATTGACATCTCCAAATACTATATTGTTGAGACATCTATTTCTCCCTTCGGTTTTTCCAGTGTTTGCCTCATGTATTTTGGGGCACACTGGTTAGGGCAGAGATATTTATGATTGTTATTTTTTCCTGATATATTGCCCATTTTACTAATATATCTTGTCCTTCTTTATCTCTTATAACAGCTTTGCATTAAAGTCTGTTTTGTCTGATATTAGTATAGCTATCCCAGCTTTTTTGTTGTTTTGGTTATTGCATGCATGGAACATCTTTTTCCAGTCTTATTTTCAACCTATATGTATCCTTGGTTCTAAGGTGAGCTTCTTATAGACAGCATATAGATGGCTCATATTCTTTTAACCAATCCACCAGTCTTTGTCTTTTAATTGGGAACTTTAATCCATTAGAATTCAACATTATTATTGTTAAGGCAGTACTTACTTCATCCATTTTGTCTTTTGGCTTTTATATGTCATATTTTATTTTCATCACTCTTTATACACTTTTAGTTACTTTTACTGATAAGCTTCATTTCTAGACTCTTTTCCAAGCCTCTCTCTCCTGTTTTTTCCTTTATATCTGCAGAACTCCCTTTGGTATTTCTTGTAAGGCCAGACTCTTGGTAATGAGCTCTCTGTTTTTGTTCATCTGCGAATACTCTAAACTCATCATTTTTGAAGGAAAAGTTTTGCTGGATATAGTATCCTTGGCTAGAAACTTTTATCTTCCAGTATCTTAAATATATTATACCACTGCCTTCTCACCTGCATGATTTCTGATGAGAAATCTTATTAGGAATCCCTTGTATGTGATGAATCACTTTTCTTTTGCTGCTTTCAGAATTCTCTATGTTTAGCATTTGACATTCTGGTTAGTATGTGTCTCCTACTAGGCCTATTTGGATTTATTCAGGTTGGAGTGCATCACACTTCCTGGGCATGCATATTTGCATCTTTCAAAAGAGTTTAGAAATTTTCAACCATAATTTCCTTAAATATTCTTTCTGCCCGTATTCCTTTCTCTTTCCCTCTGGATACCCATAACTCATATGTTTTTGCATCTCATACTGTCTTTCAGTTTTCTGAGACCCTACTCAATTTTTCCCATTCTTTTCACTATCTATTCTTCTGTCTGTTCAATTTTGGAAGCCCTGTCTTCTAACTTACTTATTCTTTCTCCTATTTCTTCAAACTTGTTGTTATATGTATCCAGTGTGTTTTTAATTTCATATATCATCTTCCATTCCCATAAGATCTGTTTTTCTCCTTTGCATGCTTTCAAATTCTTCTTTGTGATCACCCAGTGTCTTCTTAAAATCTTTAATCACTGTAGCCATTTCATTGAATTTATTAAGGGGATTTGTTTGGAAATCCGTGATTAGTTGTCTCAAATCCTGTATTTCATCTGGAAGTTTAATTTTTTTCTTTGACTGATATCTTACTGTTTCTTAGTATGACATAATTCTTTGGCTGGTTTCTGATCATCTGATTTTTTAAAAATGTGTTTATTCTGTGCTCAGTTTCTCCCTTTAGCCTATGGCTTTCTTATTAGTTTGCTTTTTGCCAAAACTCCTCTTTGACACTTGGTTCAACTTATTTTGAACCTTTATAATAGCTCATGCTTAACAAATCAGATTTTTTCAGCTCATATTCATCTGATTATTACCCTGAATATACAGTAGAATTTTGGAGATTGCACTATTTATTCACTTATTTCATCCCCAGGAGAAAGCTTCATTTCCCCTGTTCGTCCTTTTGGAATGTTAATCTGTTCTGCTTATTTTTTATTTCCCTCTCTATATTTCTAATACTCCCATCATTGTTTCTAGCTATTACTTGGAGAGCTAATTTTGTCAGGAGCGTCACCCTGGAGATAACCTTCCCAGATCAGGTTTCCCAGTAATAACAGGACCAGAGATCCAGGAATAGAGTGTAGATCAATTCCAATGTGTCCTGGGGAGGAGTCCCTAAAGGCTGCCAACATTCTCTTTGATGTCTCCCTGAATCTTTGCTTTCCTACACTCTTCATCCATCTGTTCTACACTGCCCTAAGGTGTTGCTATGTGTTTAATTCTAAGCTGACTTAGCCCCTGACAGGGACATGGTTGAGACAGAGGCTGCCATCCTCACCAGGATGAAACTGTTGCAAAGGTCCCTGACCCTGGGATCTGAGTTCTCTAATTAACTGCCACAAACTGTGCTGGGCTCCCCAAAGTGGGTGAGGTAAATCTGCCCATGCTGTACCAAGACAGTGCTCAAGCTGAGCTCAACTTCCTTTCCTGCCTAGGGTGAGGATGGATCCAGGATCACTGCGGCTCTCTAAGGAGGGTGGGGTGAATCTGCTAGCTCTGCCCTGATAAGGTATTCAAATAATGCCCAACTTCCTCTCCTTCAAGGGGCAGGGATGGAACCAGGATTGCCACAGTCCTTTAAGGTGGGTGGGGTGAATCTGTCAATGTTGCCCAGGAAGAGTGTTCAGACTGTACCCTGCTTCCTCTCCTGCTTGGGGCAGAGTTAGAGTTGCACCACCATGGTCCTATGAGGTGGGCAGGGTGAATCTGCCCATTCTGCCCCAAGACAGTGATCAAACTGCATCCAACTTCCACTCCTGCTGGGCACAAGGGCCCAAGCAGTGGCCACCAGTGGCTTTCCAACATGGGTATGCTTAATCTGATCCCTACCATCCCAGGAGTCTATTGTATTTTTCAATCAACCCCTCTTACAGTCCTTCCAGGGGCAGAGTTAACACTAAGACTGCCAGCTTCTTTGCAGCTTGAGCAGGTTTGTACTTCATCCATGCTCAGAATTGGAATCCAGCTAGCAAATTTGTTAATCAATAACTATAGTTACTGCCAGGCTGCTTCCCTACATTTGGGAAAAGGTGCTTCTGATTCTAGTCAGGGAGAGGCTTCTGGGTTGGCTCGCCACACCAGTGGGGGATGGACACCAGCCTCTGCAATGTGGAGGGATCTACTCATGAATCTTCACTGCGGATTGTTGGTCTCTTCCTTCTCTTCATCCTTGGGTGGTATACAGTGTTCTTCTGGTCTCCGGAGTACCCCAAACAGTTGATCCATGCAGATCCTGACTGATTACAAGCTGTCCTGTGGTACCAGATGACACAGCATTTCCTACTATGTCACTATCTTGGATCCTCTCTATAATTTTTTATTGTGGGCTTGTTTTCAGTCGAGTTTTTGTTATACCTGTTAATAAAGTAGAGAGAGATTCCTTGGGTCAAGGGTTGTTTGCTTTTGCTGGGGCCTTAATGATATACTTTTAATATTATAATTTCATACTAATTAATATATTTGACAATAGAATTAATAGAAATTTTCTTTTGTGGTCAGGTTTCTAAATCTTCTGAGGAGTGTGAATTTGGACAGAACCTCGGTTCATGATATAGTTCTCTGATTTTGAATTCTCCACACATCCTCCCTACCTCTACTTCCCCACTCCCTTTCTGCTAACTATTGACTCTGGATAGACAGCAGGGCTCCTGATGACTTTCGTGGCACAAAGACTGAGATTTTCTAATAATCTTTTCACTTATTGAGCAGTTTTTTGAGGAATGTGCAAAAGCTCAATTACAGTACTCCAAATCTGATTCGGTCCAAGGCTATTCATTTTGTCCCCCATATACACAAAGTATATGGGTTCACATCCACCACTAGAACCCAACCACTAGATCTGCATTTGATACCCTTATCCCATATTTCCTTGTGGAGGGCATATGCTCTAGCTTGATTTCTCCTTCTCTGTTAGTTTAGAATTTTTTTTCAATTTTGGTTAAGTTCTTATTTTTTACTAGTTTATCTAACATTTATTTGAGATTATGAGTGACAAGTGGTCAGAGATGTGCATTCTTGTCAGCTTAATCAATAATACAGAGGAAAGACACTGTATATTTAAGGTACATATGAAATGGCAATGGCTGCTGCTAACGAAATAAACACTCCTAAAGAAAACAGAAAACCCTCTTGTTGCAAAGGCCCAGAATAGGAAACGTTTTGCTAGTATTTGTATGTGTTACTGGATATTCTGCAATGCTGAAAGAAAGGGGGAAAATAGCCCTAAACAAGGCTGTTCTAATTTGACAAGTAGTAAATAATCAGTTCTATAGTATAATTTAAAGGTTGTTATATTCAATTCACACATTATTTTGCAATAATCAAACAAAAAACTGCATAATTTTGGATATGCAAAAATATACATACTGACCACATGATATTTGAATCATGTCAAACAGACTGACCCAAGTACACTAGCTACTCTGCTAGTGGTAAAATGAAAGAAAATGTGGAGCACAAAGTTGAAAAAGCTAATCTAACTGGATGGAGATCAAAAATTTCTTGGGAATAAGGCAATATTGTCTATTATCTAGTTAATAAAGCATCTTAGCCTTTTAGTGACCCTAAGATTTTGTGTCTCCTTTGCTATCCATTTAGTAGTGATCACAAACAATAAGAGAAATGGAAATCTTTCTAGTGTAATTCTTTAGAAATTCTTGTGTTTGGCAAAATTGGTAATTGGGATTGCAGACCCATAATCAGAATAGTTAACATTTATGGATTGTTTATCATATAATGGGCACTTTGCAAAAAATCATATGTCTGAATTACCAAAACATTTTAACTAAGCAATCTATTTCTTGTGCCATGCTATGGACCATGTACAATTGTGGCTTTTCTAATCATAGATATGGATACATCTCTCTGCTCATTTTATGATAAAAATGATTACAAGATTCTTTAACCAAAGAAACTTTACATAGCGTTCAGTACATATAAGGTCCTTCACATTTACCCAGAAATACATTGGTTAACTTTCTCTTAACATGTGGGGATGTTAAAAGCCATTAAGAATTTAAAATATAACGATTATTTATTTAATATTGAAAGAAAGATATGAAAATTTATAATCCAAATAAAGCCACAACCTAATTTGAACTCAACCTTTGAAATAGGTCATATGTGTATTAAGTTGCACCAAGTTTGGCTAATAGCCATGATATATTTTACTGCTACAGAAATAGGAACAGGAATGCAATAGGCATGTACTTAGACTTCTGATACAAGGAATAAAACATTCTGCTTGGGTTCAAAGAAAGTACATGCTTATTTAACTTACTTCCAAAAAGAGTTTTTATTATGTTTTGCTTTGTTTTTTAAGTAAAGTTAAATCATTTCCATCAAAAGAGCAGGACCCAGCAGGATAAAAAAATAATAATGGTCCTTGGTTCTCTTGTTTTTTGTATCCTTTTAGTTGTGAGTCAATTGTCTAAACTCTGTAAATTTCCTAATTTGTTCAAAGGGCATATAATACTTCCAAGATTTTTGATAAGCCTTCTCATAAAGGAATATATTGAAATTATGAGGCAAATGAATTACTATGAACACAAAATATTACCTTTCACTTTTTAAGAAAAGCAATCACAATGGTAATCTAGAAAGAAAATTCAATTGGGAGTCAGAAAACTTTGATATTAGGGCTGGGATTTATGCCTAAACTCACTGGCCATGTTCCTTTCTTTTCATTTTTCTATAATATGGTGAATTCAACCATCTGATACTCTAAGTATTTATGTTTATCGCATTGGGAGAATATTGGTATCGTTTTGGGAACAGAGGCAATAGATTCCCCCTGACCTTGGTGATTTTTTACTTGCTCTCCTTTTTGTCAATGAAGCACAATTACAAGACAGCCAACCTATCTGAAGGAGAAAATCAGTGTTATGAAATAAAAATGGTAATAAGTAGCTCAACTCTGACTTAATATCCTAAAATAAACAATTGGGTTTTCAATCAGAAATTGTTTGACGCAATTTTTCATTCTTCTTTAGAAGGTTTCAATCCTTTAGATGCAATATTTTCAGAAGAAAAATGAAGTGAAATTAATAAAAGCTTTTTATCTCATTTTTCAGTAGATACAAAGGGATGGCTGAATCACAAGTGTGATAGATACAGAATCTCAAACAACTTTAATTGAAAGCTATACAGTTTAGGTCAAAGGAACATGTGAAAATCTCTCCTCTTTGTTTCACCCATTTAAACAATGCCTTTTTTTGATCTCTACAGCTAGAATCAGAGAATCATGGGAATTTTAGCACAGGAAGACTCGAGAGATCATCTAGTCACACTTCCCAATTTTGTGGCAGAGTAGAGAACGTTTTCGGTTGGAAGTTTAAAAAAAGTTAAATTGGGTATTAGTTAAAAAAAAATTAAATTGGGTATTAGTTATACCTCCATGACTCAACCTCAAAACCATGAGCCAATAAATTTATGTTGCTAAGTGTATTAGTCTGCCAAAGGGTTGCCGATGCACCAGAAACCTGTTGGCTTTTATAAAGGGTATTTATTTGGGGGTAAAAGCTTACAGTCAGAAGACCCTAAAGAGTGCAACTCAAGGTTGCTTTCTCACCAAATCAGTAGCCAAGTGTTGAAGCAAGATGGTCGCTGATCTCTGCCTTGGTCTCTCCCTCCTGGGCTTCCTCTTTCTCTTCCCCTTCTTCTTCCTGAAGAAGCTTCTTCTTCCCAGCTTCTTCCTGACCTCAGCTGTAGGCTGGCATGGGGCTTTTCTCTCAGGGCTTCCTCCCTCTCAGCTGCAAACTACCAGATGAATGGCTCATCACTCCCTGGGGCTCTAGGATTGAAATGACAGAGATCTCTCTTTCCATGTGTCTTCTTGTGAGTGTCCATTTATATCAGCCCACCAAGTTATGTCTTCTTGACGTGGTCGAATCAAATTCCTAAAATTAACAGGTAATATAGTCATGGGCCCCTCAGCTGAATCCAATATAATCCAAAAAGTGTCACACCCAGAAGAATAGATTAGTTTACAAACATAATCTTTCTCTTTTTGGGATTCACAAAAATAAACTCAGTCACACTAAGCAAAAACCAGTTTGTGGAATTTGTGATAGTAGTTCTGGCAAACTAAGGCATGCAGATTTGGATCAATATTTCTCTTCTTGGACCCTTTTTCAAATTAAAGTAGAAAAAGGATATAAAAATCACTCTCATCAGACTGTTTTATAATTTTTTTCCTCTAAACTCTACAGCCTTAGTTCTCAACCATTATTTTCTTACAGTGGGCCTGAATTCTGGAGGAAGCACAAGGGGGTGGAGTTACAGTTAGTAAAGGAAAATATATATAAATGCACAGCCTATCTTTCCTTTTTACCATCCTTGCTACCATTGCTAATGGGATTTGTCCTGCTAGTGAATGACATCCAATGGCTCTGTCAGTTGGAAAGGAGCTCATTAACATTGATTCTTATCCCTTAGAGGTCCTGTTGATTGACTACAGAATGATTTAAAACACAGTGTCCTTATATAGTTCTTGGAGGACAATGACACAATTCCATAGCCTTTCAGTTTATATAAAATTAAGGCTACTTTCTAATAACCACTGACTATAAACTGTACTGCTCAACAACTAAATGTAATGCACTGTTAGAGTTTGTCAAGGTTTCCAATTCCGTAGAAATATCAGCTGCCAAGCAGCATTATGCAATATTGTGAACTATGCTTTGAAATCCCAAACTTTCAAGAAGAAAGTTTAGCTACAAATACATTAGTATAGTCTTGAATAAGATGTCATTTCCAACTGCTACTCATTTCACTAAATATCTCTTTGTATATGCTGCCTGAGTTCATTAACTTACAAAATATTTTTGTCAAAAAATAAATATACTCATGGTAATAAAAATACAGAGGTTATAGTTAAAATAAAATAAGAACGCTTTTTTGTGTATCTGTCATTCATTTAGATATTAATAAAAATTTAAACCAGAAATTAGTAAAAAGTATAACTGCATATTGACAGCATACACTATTGGTATTCCAATATTGAGACAAGTCACAATTATGATAAAAGGTTGATGAATTAACAACATTGGATATCTGAACCTCCCCACTATTCTTTAAGGCCCTTTAAGTATTGGAAAGAAAATTTGGAGCCAAGTGGGTGGTGAGAAAGTTTAGCCCAGCAAAGCCTATTATGTGATAATTAGTCTTATTCAACTGGGTAAATTGAAGCTGTAACTGGAGCAGGGGTTCTTAACAAGAAGTCCGTAAGCTTGAATTGAAAAACAGGAAATATTCTTGTGAGGGCATGTTGGTGTAGGTGTGATATATTTATTAACTAATACACAGTATAATATGGACTTAGTAAAGGGTCTTTGGTTTTCACCTGACTGGCAAAGGGGTCTGTGGAACAAAAAAGTTTAAGAACCCCTGACCTAGAAGCAAACCCATTTTCGATTAAAGGAGGAAAGCCAGTGGATAAGCATGCCCAATCTACAGAATATATTGATTGGTGAGAAATGACAATCATTGCCAAGTAATCCAAAATACACAAACCCCATTGCCCCCAAGGAGCTTATATTATAGCAGGATATATAGATAAAAAATAATAAATATACTAAGTGAAATATTTTGAATGTTAGAAGGTGGGAGAGGGATGTAGGGCAGATTTAAAGGAGACCAGGGGTGCTAGAGAAAGAATGGCAAGAGAATGCAGGATTACCCTGGGTTGTCTTGGTAGTTCTCATGTAAAAGATGATAAGCAAGGACTTAAAGGAAAGAGGACATAGTCTAAAGAATATGTGAGTGATTAGTGTTTCAGATAAAGGAAACAGAGCATTCTGTCCTTTAAGGAAGAGCAGGAATGCAGTGTGACTGATGTGGAGTAAGTGAGGTGGAAGATAGGAGCAGGATGGTTACAGGAGAGCATTCAGTAAATTGGACTTGAATGACTGCTACTTTGAGTAAAATTTTGAGCAAACAGGGTATTTCTCAGAGGAGTTTCATGCATGACTTATATGGATTATATTGGCTGCTGTATCAAGTGTAGATTGGGTGGTGGGGAGGGATGAGGGGAAGGCATAGGCTGAAAGAAAGGTATCAGTTATGAAATATTGTAGTAATCCAGGTAAAACATGATGGTGACGCAAACCAGGGTGGTGGCAGTGGATTTTGTGAAAAATATATGGATTCTACATTTATTTTGAAAGTAGAAGTGGCACAATTTACTGATGTACTAGATATGTAGTGTGAGAGAAAGAAAGAAACTAAAGATGACTCAGATTATTAATGTTATGGATCTGCTTAATACTGATTCCTAGCCCCCTTTAAGGATATTTATTGATTCCAGGGTTAATTCCTTTTCACATGTCTTCAGCAGTGGATAAAGAAGAGCTATAGAAGCAGAGAACTAGGCCAGTCAGTGTGTGTGATGGAAGCAAGGGAAGTAGTAGAGAGAGTAAGAACAGAGGTCCTTAGAAGAGTTATAATACATAAAAAGTTTAAGAATAACTGGTAGGGTCTATCGCAAGAATAAGCATTCCGTCAATTTGCATTCTGTGATGACTTTAGCCACATAATACTAATAATAAAGCAATGCAGTATATATTTACCAGCAGTATCTGATTAAAAAATACTTGTATTTCCCATCCATTTCTTGTTAACAAGAGTGAAAACACTGCTTTCCCTAATTTAGCATGAACAATCTTCATGGGGTTGTCATAGAGTCCTTGAAACATAGAAATACCATTTAGTAAAAATCTAATTCATCTTGTCTAATGCCATTCAATGAAATTGTCATTTGGTAAGGCCATCATTAATTACTCAGCTGGCAGAAATAATTATTTTTAGATATTCTCCTTTTGGCAGCTCAGCAAAAAGAAAGCAAAAATTGGCCTCTGCAGCATAAGCAACTGGAGGTTTCTTTGTAGTCAGCATTTAAAGGTGACTTCTGATCTGTTGTTAAGACACACTCCTCAGGAAAAAGAGCATCTGGCACTTTCCCCTCATCCTTTGGTTATGTTCCAATTCATTCATAGAAAAATTAGAGGCTCAACAACAGCATAATTTCATCCTTGATGCTTGCTCTTTTTTTTTTTTTTTTTTTCCTAAAGAACTACATCAAAAATGACACTGGTGCAATGGGATTTTACTTTCCCCTTACAGAGCAAAGATGTTGCTGATTATACAGATCTGAAAATGAAAACACTGAGATAACAAATTTAAAGGATCCAGGACTTTTAAAAGAAAGTATCCAAGTTATAAATTGAAATGCCTTAGAATATGCTTCAGGATATGAAAGTCTTAAACTCCTATGGGGGTTGAGTTTCAATTTATAGCTAATTTTCTTTTCTTTTCCTTTTCTCACCAGAACTTGACTTGTAAATAGCACATTCTTGCAAATAGACATTGTAAAGTCACTGGAGCACTGCTCTTTGTATCTGGATTCAGATTAACTGCATTGATCAACCTGCCTTGGTACCTTCACTTACATAGTTCTAGAGGTACAAAACCTGAAAGAAAATTACAGGCACCCACATCTCTGTAGTCTTTGCAAAATCTATAAAATTTTTGAATTGTATTTCCATTTCAATGAAATGAAAAAACTAATTGTCTTAAATCTAATCTGGACTACCTTATAACCAAGTACTGTCAAGTGAGTTCAGTGTTCATATTTGTTGTGACATCAAATTTGTTAAATAGTGAAAAAAATAAGGGTAATTCCATTTAATACACATGTTCACATCAAGGAAAGGACATAGGTCAAATAAACAAAAAGGAGTGAGAGGACTGAGCTTCCGTACAGTCCTAGACAGTTTTGGTTTGCCAAATTCAAAGAATATGTTGAATATGTTGAAGCAGTCAGCATAATAGTCACATTGTGAGCAGCATTATAATTTCAGAATAAAACATCACTCTTAACATTCAATTGTTATTCTAAATTTTAATTTCGTTGGTTTTGTAGCTAAATTTATAGATTTTTAAGATTCATGCTTATATAGAAATTAACATAAGAATTTTAAACTATTTAGGAAACATTACAATAAAATAATTTATCAAAAGATGGTCAAGTGAAGATGAATTATTATAGTCTTGAAGCTAATATTTAGTGAAATAGACACAAAATGATAAAAGCTAGGAAAGACACAAAAATTCATCACCAACAACCAAACCAAGGAAGGGCTTCAAACTCATGCCATATACTCTGGCAACATGAAAGCAAAGGAAGTTCACACACTGTTCTCGAAGGCTGTCTTAGTTTACCAAAGAGCTTTTGATGCAAACTATCAGAAATGGGTTGGCTTTTATAATGGGAAATTTATTAGGGATAAACGCTTATAGTTCCAAGGCTGTGAAATGTCCAAACCAAGGTACCATCAGAGATGCTTTCTCACCAAAGTCAGCTACTGTTGATTCTGGGGTCCTGCCATGTCATGAAGGTGGCAGCCAATGTCTGCCTTCCCCTCCAGAATCTTCTGTTTCCTGGATTTCAGCAGTGGGTCACCAGGCATAAGTCTTGTCTCTTTCCAGGCCTCCCCTCTCAGTTTCAACTGCTCTACTTACTGCCAGAGTTCAGCTGTGAGCTATCATGCATATGGCTCATCTTCTCCCTGGTCCCAAGCTCTTTGAGTCCCTCAGGCCTTCTCTCCTTGAGCTCAGCTGTGGAAGAACCTGGAGTCCTTTCTCTCATATTTCAGCATCAAAAATGGCAGCTTCTTTTTTCTTTGTGTCTCCCTCTCTCTGTGTCTCTATTTATATCAGACCCAGGAAGAGGGTGGAGACTCAACTTGAGTCATGCCAATCAAAAGCAATCTAATCAAGTGATCCGTAGTGAGTCTAATGCAATCAAAGGGTTCCACACCCACAGGAAGGAAGGGAGACACAAAAACAGTCTAGTTGGCAAAAGACTAATGAAGAATCACATTTGTTTACAAACTCAAGGAAAAAGGAAAACTCTTTGTGAGTACCTCCTACCTTAAGAGGAACTTAATAAGGGCCAAATACAGTAGGATAAGAATTCAAAGCCATATTAAGAAAATAGAGAATGAGATTTTTGAGCTATGGAAATAATCAAAGGCCCAACAACATTAACTGAACATTTATTAAATGAATTGGAAAAAGAAAGGATAGAAAAGATGAGAATAAAATTCTAGTAACTGTTACAGAAGAACGGCATGAGCTTATCATTTTGAATGCAAAGGGAGAAAAAATGACAAACACATTAAAGCAGTAAGGAAGATAACACTACATTTAAAGGACATAAAGAATATATCTACTGTAGAATATTCAACAAATGGAACATAAAATATATTCATGAGAGCGGATGTGGCTCAAGTGGTTGAGCACCCACCTCCCACATGGGATGTCCCAAGATTGTTTCCTGGTGCCTCCTGAAAAAACAAACAAAATAAAAGCAAACAACAAGCAAAACAAATGAAAAAACCAACTCAGGGAAGCTGATGTGGCTCCGTGGTTGAGCACCGGCTTCCCACATATGAGGTCCCAGTTTCAATCCCTGGCCCCAATACCTTAAAAAAATATATATATATATATATATATATAT
>JAQZBX010064278.1:0-16530 GCA_029593785.1 Cabassous unicinctus
CTCACTTTCTTGTGATTCCTTTCTTGAACCATGGGTGAGTTAGAAGTTTATAATTTAACTTTCAAATATTTGGGGATCTTTAAAATATCTTATTGTTATTGAATTCTAGTTTATTTCTATTGTGGTCAGAAAGCATACTGTATAAAATTTTTACTGTTTTATGGTTTAGCAAGACTTGTTTCTTAGCCCAGGCTATGGTCTCTATCTTGGTGAACATTTCATGTGCACTTGGAAAGAGCATTTTGCATTTGTTGGATGTAGTGTTCTATAAATATCAATTAGGTAAAAGGTAGTTTATTATATTCAGATATTCTAGGTTTTTCTATATGCTAAAGGGACAAAGATGTTAAAGGATTATGGATTTATTTCTCTCTTTGGTTCTGTCAGATATTACTTTCTGCATGTTGTGGTTCTGTATATACATGTTTAATTGTCATGTTCTCCTGATGTACTGAGCCTTTCACCACAATGAATTCTTCTTTATTCCTGATTAATGTCATTATCTTGAAGTCTATTTTGCTTGTCAGTAATATAGCCACTCCAAATTTCTTATGTTAATATTACCATGTATAGTGGGTGAAATAGTATCCTCCCAAAATTCATGTCCATTCAGAACCCCAGAATGTGACCTTATTTGGAAATTGGGTCTTTGCAGATGTAATTCAGGTAGGGATCAAGATGAGGTCATACTGCATAAAGGTGGACCCTAAATCCAATGAGCATCTTTATAAGAGATAGAAAAGTGCACACAGAGACCCAAAGCAAAAGGTCACATGAAGACAGAGATTGTAGTTATGCTGCCATGAGCCAAGGAATACTAGAAGCTACCAGAAGCTGAAAGAGACAAAGAAGGATTCTCCCCTTGAGGCGTCAGTGAGATTTCATATTCCTAGCCTCCAGAACTGTGAGAGAATAAATTTCTGTTGTTCAAGCTTCCCACTTTGTGGTAATTTGTTACAGCAGTCTTAGGAAACTAATACACAATGGCATATATTTTTCCATCTTTTTACTATCAACCAATTTGTGTATTTGTGTTTCTTGTAAACAGCATGAAGTTGAGTCTTTTTTTTTTTTTAAATCCACTTTGACACTCTTTGCCTTTTATTTGGAAGATTTAGTTCATTTATATTTAGCTATTAATATGGTTGGATTTAAGTCTGACATTGTGCTATTTGTTTTCTGTTTGGTTCATTTGCTTTTTTATGGCGTTTTCCCCTCTGGTCCTTCTTTCCTGATTTCTTTGGGCTTCATTGATTTTTTTAATTTATTTCAGTTTTATTACCCAATTGGCTTTTTTGTTATATCTCTTGGCATTATTTTTCAGTGGTTGTTCTCGGGATGCGTTATACAAAATGGTAGCCTCTAGCAACATGTGATTATTTAAATTTAGATTTTAAATTAATAAAAATTTAATGAAATTAAAAATTCAGTTTTCCAGCTACAATACCCACATTTCAAGAGCTCAATAGGTACTTGCAGCTAGTGGCTACCTTAAAGGATGATGCAGATATACAAAATTCCAATCACTGCAGAAAGTTCTATTGATAATTTATCACAGACTACTCATAGTTAATATTATATTACTTCACTTAAAATAATGGGACTTTGCAAGAGTACAGTTCCTTTATTCCACCCCCTAACCTTTGTAACATTTTCATATATTTCTTCTGCATACTTAAAAAACCCATAATACACTGTTACTACTTTTTCTTAGACATAAGTCTTTAAAAGAAATTTTAAAAAGAAAAAAATATATGGTCTTTATATTTTCCCACATATTTACCATTTTTGCTGATCTTTACCTTTGCCCTAGATCTGAATTAACATTTGGTGTCATTTCCCTTCAGACTAAGCATTTCATTTAGCATTTTTCAGAGTTTGGGTCTGCTTGTGAACAATTCTCTCAGATTATTGTGTGTTTGTTTTTGTTTGTTTGTTTTACTTTTATTCTGGTAACATAGATGTAACCTAATATTTCCTATTTTAACCACTTTCAAATTTACAATTCAGTAGTGTACACCCATTATATTCATTACATTCACAATGTTGTGCCATCACCACCTATAACATTACCATTTGTGGAAGTTTGGTATTGTTTATGAATTCCAAAAATAGATATTGGATTATGTTTGTAAACTGGTCTGTACCTAGATGTGATTAAATTATGATTAGGACTTTGATTGATTGGGCCATATCAGTAGGACGTTGAGTCTCCGCCCCCTTGGTGGGCGAGGACTCACAGATAAAACTACACAGCAGAGCAGAGGAGTGAGTTGGAGTTTTGATGCTGAGTTTTGAGCTGGAGCCTGGAAAGTGAACACACAGGAGAAAAACACAGAGGAATAGAGATGGTTCCTTAGACAGGGCAGAAGCCCCAGAGAGAAAGACAGAGCCGTTTGCCTGAGAGTCTATAGCTGACCTTGTGGAGGGAGCACAGCAGCTGAGCCCAAAGAGAAACAGAACCCCAGGAAGAGAGGATCCCAAGAAGCCTGAACTCTAGCAGACATTGGCAGACATCTTGCCCCAACATGTGGCAATAGACTTTGGTGAGGGAAGTAACTTATGTGTTATGGTCTGGTAACTGTAAGATTCTACTCCAAATAAATACCCTTTATAAAAGCCAACAGATTTCTGGTATTTTGCATCACACCCTTTTTGGCTGACTAATACTCCATCCATTACCAAAATGTTTCCATCATCCCAATCAGAAACTCTGTACCAATTAAACCTTAACTCCCCCTTCCCTACTCCCACCCAGGCCCCTGGTAACCTGTCTTCTAGTTTCTGTCTCTATGAATTTGCATATTCTAATTTCATATCAGTGAGATGGTACAATATTTGTCCTTTTCATGTAGGCTTATTTCACTCAGCATGATGTCATACAAGTTGTAGCATCATCAGAACTTCATTCTTTTTTACAGCTGAATCTTCCATTGTGTGTGTGTGTGTATCACATTTTATTTATCCATTCATTGGACTGGACACTTGGGTTGCTTCCATCTTTTGACAATTGTGAATAGTACCATTATAAGCATTGGTTTGAGTCCTTGTTTTCAATTTTTTGAGTATATACCTAAAAGTGGGACCAGTGGGTCATATGGTATTTCTATACTTAGCTTTCTGAGGAACCACCAAACTGTTTTCCACAGTGGCTAAGCCATATTATATTCCCACCAACAATGAACAAGTATTCCTATTTTTCTACATCCTCTCCAACACTTGTTATTTTCTGTTTTTTGTTGTTATTGTTGTTGTTTGTTTGTTTCTTATTGTAGCCATTCTAGTGAGTATGAAATGGTATCTCACACAGTTAAGGCTTAATTGGTACAGAGTTTCTGATTGGGGTGATGGAAAGGTTTTGGTAATGGATGGTAATGATAGAGGTGGTGGTGGCACAACATTGTGAATGTAATGAATGTAATGAACACTCCTGAATTGTGAAATTGAAAGTGTTAAAATATGAAATATTAGGTTGCATCTATGTTACCAGAATCATTGGTTTTAATCCAATTTTTTAAACTTAAAAATATTTTACACCCTTATTATTGAATTACAGCTTTACAGTATATAAAATTGTGGGTTGACAATTGTTTGTTTTTCAGCAATTTAAATGTCATTCTGTTGTCTTTCGGCCTTCATTGTGTCTAATAAAAAGCCAATATTATTCATCTGTTGTGCCTGGTATACAACGTTTCCTCTTTCTTTGGCCAATTTTAGGATTTTCTCTTCATTTCTGGAGTTCAGTTTTAGTATGCCCAAGTGTGATTTTCTTTGTATTTATCCTGCCTGTCGATCATTGAATTTCTTGGATTTATAAGTTAACGTTTTTCACCAAATTTCCGAAATTTGATGCCACTACTTCTTCAAATACTTTTTTTCTGTTCCATTTTCTGTCTCCTCTCCTTCTAGGTCTCTAACTACACTTCCATTAAGACCAGATAATATTCACCAATGAGTCTCTGAGGATGTTAATTTTTCTTCAATTGTGTTTTTCTCTCTGTTCTTCGGATAATTACTATTGGAGTATTTTCAGGTTCATCAATCCATTCTTCCATCCTCCACCTGTTGCTAAAAAACATCCATTGAATTTCAGTTAGGATTTTCAGTTTTAGTATATTCTCTTTAATTCTCTTTTACAGTTTTGATTTTTCTGCTGAGATTCTCTATTATATAGATGTCTTCTGTGAAATCTCTGAACGTATTTATAATATCTGTTTTAAAGTCCTTGTCTGCTAATTGTTACATCCAGGATAACCTAGATATCAGTTTTATATTGGTTGCTTTTTTCCCCTCAACTATGGGTAACATTTTCCTGTCTGTACCTGTCTAGGGATTTTTTTTTTTACTGGACACTGGACATTATGAATAATATGCTGAATATGAGACTTTGGATTCTGTTATATTTCTCTAACAAGTGTTTTTGTTTTGTTTTATTCTATAAACCAGATTACTTGGCTGGACTCAAACTCCAAACTCTGCTGCACCCGAAGTGAGAATTTCTGAAATCTTTGCTCTGTTCTTTTTGCCTTTTTAGTTTAAAAATCCATCCATTATTGTTTAGTGATCTGCCAAAGATTTGAGTGGATTTTATATACAGATTTGTGGGGCTCTCCTCTCTGAGGTTCACTTCCTTCCAGGATTTCACTGTTAACTTTCTGGCTGTCCTCCCAGTTCCAAAGTCTATTCTCTGGCATCTCAAGCTGTAAAGTACAGCTTTATGGGCATGAGACCTGCACAGTCTCGCAGGGCCCCGTGCTTGGTTTAATCCTTTGCTATTGCTGTCTTGAAATTCTTAAATTTTGAACAAGGTGCTCAGTATATTCATTTTTCACTGGTCCTTGCAAATTATGTAGCTGGTCTTACCAGCAAGACTATGGCTTTTCACTGACCACTGGTTGCAGATTGTGGAATGCCCTCAGGAAAAAAAGTCCCAGACTTAGATATCTTATCCATTGTATGGTCTTTCAAGGGTACACTTCATTTTGGCATTCTCCAGTGCGTTCAGATAGGAGACATAAATATTTTATCATTATTTTCTGAAGAAGTCTCAGTCAAACCAAGCTATTCTGCCACTTTGCTATTACAGCAGTTCTCCACTGGGGGCAATTTTGGGATACCTGGGGTATACTTAGGGGGACATTTGGCATATCTGGAGGCATTTGTGGTTGTCACACTGGGGAAGGGTACAATTGGTATCTGGTGGATAGGGCCAGGGAAGCTGCTCAATATCCTACGATGCTCAGGACAGTCTACCAGCCTCAAATGTCAATCATGTTGAAGTTGAGAAACCCTGCATTATAGGAAGTCAGACCTCCTTCATTTTTAATGGCTACATTTTTATTCCATTCTTGAGAAAGTATTCTCATTTAATGATACTTAATATAACAACATATTTATTAGACCAATCAAAGATCCAGTTTGAGGGGGGGAAACAAATTTGTATTAACTCCTTTCTATAATTCTACTTAAGTTTCAATGGAACCATGCCAAAATGTACAACAATAAAGTGCCACTTTCATCAATTAAACAGGGTACCCATACAAAGACCTTAGACATAGCCTGTCATTGCATCATAATTCTGTTGGCTCTAAGAAAGCAAGTTCAGAGGAAAAGAATAAGATTTAAAATGAAATAACTCTACTGACAGCACTTGAGATTAAACATAAAATTACAGCTTAAATTAATATGCTAAAATTTTTGCATTTATGCACTTTAGAGTCCCTTCATGATTTCTATTTCCAGATTCATAATCATTATTTTCCACTGGGAATTGTTTACTTATAAGACCCAATAATTCATTAATTCAAAGTCATTCTGGATTAAGGAGAAAATATTACAATGAATTGTAAGGCATAGATAGTAAATATTTTATTCTAATCTATCCTACCCGTAGACCATAACCCAAGTTTTAATATAATTGCTATATAATTACAAGTGTTTAGAATAAACTAAAATGTGGATAAAATGGGCAGAGTATTTTCCCCTAGGATTCTTTCAATAGGGTATTAAAGTTTTTCTTAATAGGATATCAATAAAGAACATTGTCTTCTGTTTCTTCCTCTAAGTATAGACTTAATGTGAGCTAATTCTCATCTCAATACATTTTATTTTTGTGTGTACTGAAATTAAAAAAATGTATGCTGACTTGTTCCTATTTTCAATTGGCTTTAATGTATAAGCAAAATATTATCTTTCTCATGTGATAATAGCTGATAATATTTAGCTACTAAGTTACCTTAGAAAAGGAACTAGTACCAGTCTCTAGGTTCAAATATCTCTCAGTTCAAATACCCCACACCCTGAGAGGTCTCCCTGCCTTACATACAAATCTCCTGTCACCGCAATTTAAATTGGACCTTCCCTCATGATTTCTCTGAGCGCCCTGTTCTTCACCTTCACAGGCCTTGTGTAATTTTCCATATATAACAAATATGTGTTCTTCGTTTTTATGATTAAACGTATTTCTATCTCACATATCTTTAGCGACACCCCACAGCAGTCAGAATGCCTAGCACATTGTAAGGGCTTGATAAATAGTAATTAAATGAATGAATCAATAAATGGATGGAAGGATGAGTGAATGATGAGTGGAGGGAAGCGGGTGTGGCTCAGTGGATAGAGCCCCCGTTTACCATATGGGAGGCCCGGGTTCGCGTCCCGAAGCCTCCTTGTGAGGGCACGCCGGCCTGAGCGGTGCGGTGGGCTGATGCAGCAACCTCACGGCACCCGTTTACCATATGAGAGGCCCCGGGTTTGCTTCCCGGAGCCTCCTTGTGAGGGCAGGCCGCGCGGCACCGTGGGCTGATGCGGCAAGACCTCACAGCAAGGGGGAGATAAGCAGACACAGAGAAGACACGCAGCGAATGGACACAGCAGCACAAGCAGCAAGGGGGGGATAAATAAATAAAATAAATAAATCTTTAAAAAAAAAAAAAAGAATGATGAGTGGAGATGATATGATATTTAGTAAACTTTTTCTGCTTTCCTGAGTTAGATTTTCTATAGTGCTCCTTTCTTTTAATGCTCAAAGATCTAAAAGTAATATGTAAATTTAGCAATAATTTGGGATAATGTTAGATCAAAAACATGACAGGTTTATATATATTTGTTACTAACAGGGCCCTAAATAAGTGTGAATCATGGATCTCCAATTTCTTAAAAATTTAATAAAATGTAATATTTACACCAAGCACCAAATGTAATGCAGCACTGCATGCGGTATAATTTGCTGTGCTAATGGGATTTATATTCGATATATTTATCCATTAGTTACAATATTCTATTCATTTTCCTCAAAATTAAGAAACACATGTTAGAGCAGGTTTTTTCAAAGCTATATTGAAATTTTCACCAGTTCCAAAAACTCTATAAGATGATGGACATTGAGTGGGAAATAACAGGGAACATAGAGACCTCTGAGTGGGTTTGTGTGCATTGCGTATTTCTATATATGCATGTGTGTACACATGTGCACATGCGTGCATGTATGTGCATGTGTGTATCTGCATGTATATGTGTATGTACATGTGTATCTGTGTATGTGTGTGTGTATATATGTGTGTATGTGTGTGCATATGTGTATGTGTGTGTGTGTGTGGCGCCTTTAGTAAGGAGAGGGCACCTTGAGTGTGAACAGTCTGTGCATCTCTCTGCACCATATTGCGGATTAAGAAAGAAAATACATGTACTATTTCATATGATCATTTTGGGACCTATAAAGAGTATATGACAATAATATGTGTTCATTTTAGAAGTTTTTAACAAGTGTGGAGAATGTTGAAAATGGCATCATGGACTCCTTGAACTGAAGATTTTGTCGAGGTCAAGGGTATAGTTTTAGGGTAGTGCTCAAGAGTGTGTGGACATGGGATCTAAGCTCCTCTCAATGGGAAGCTGAGTGGGCATCACCATCCCCAAATCCTCAAGATTGAGGAACAAACAAGGTAGGAAAGCAACTATGGACTAGAGTGGACTTATTATTATTCTAGTAATGGAAGAACTTGTAACATTGATATAAAGACAGTATCACCAGAGATTCTGAGGGGAGATAAAGGGAAGAATAGGTGTAACACGGGGCATATGGGGGACATTGGAATTGTTCTGCATGACATTGCAATGACAGATACAAACCATTATACATTTTGTCAAAACCTATAAAATTGTGTGGTGCAAAGTTTAAATCATAATGTTAACTATGGGTTATTCTTAGTAGCAATGCTTCAATGTGTTCACCAATTTTAACAACTGTACCACACTAATGAAAGTGTAGGAAATGGGGGAAAGTGTGGGAGGGGGAGGGTTTGGGGTATATGGGAATCCCCTATATTTTCAATTTAACTTTTATGTAATCTAAAGCTCCTTTAAAAATAAAGAATAAAAAAGTGTGTGGATGTGTGTGCACAAGTGTAAGAAGTGAGCAGAAAAAAGGGGTGGTGAAATGCAGAGGTCTCTGCAGGTAATAAAAATGTAAGGCCTTATAGCTAGTGTCCCTATCCCTGCACCTGGTTTTCCGTTCTTACCACTGTCCCTGATCCAAACCACAGTGTTTTTTTTATGAGGGACAACGACGGTTCAGGGTGGTAACCGCCCCTGCCACCGTGGCTCTGTCCACAATTGCGCTCTGGGCTGGGGCGACTGTGTGTACGGTAGCAAAGGTCTGCACGCGCGACGATATTTACTATAAGTGGGCCGGCTCGGTAGGATGTATTTACGGTAATGCGGGCCGACCAGGGCTTTGGCATTTACGGTAACTGGGTCAGGTCCTGACAATAAAATTTGCTGAACCGTAGGCCAACCTGGGAGGCGGTATTTACGGTACCGCGGCCGGGCCGGCGGCGACAGTGTTTACGGTAACTGGAGCAATCCCGCGGTTGCATTTACGGTAACGCGGCAGGACCGGCGGCGGTCTTTACGGTAACTGGAGCAGCCGGCGGCGGTATTTACGGTACCCAGGGCCGGGCCACGGGAGGACCGTCGGCGCGGTCCTTTAGCCCGCGTTATCAGGTGATCGCCAGTCCAGGCGGCCGCGGCCCTCCGCCACCCAGCGGAACCTGCAAAATGGCCCTCCGGGGCGGTCAGCGGCCCCGACGCGCGCCCCGGGTCCGCAGCGCAGCGCCAGCTCGGGCTCCAGCGCCCTCCCGCGCCCTCCTGGCAGCGGTCCCGGCCTGAACCCGGGGTGGGCGCAGCCAGGCTGACCCCGGCGCCCCGCCCGACCGCGCCGGGCCCGCGCGTCGACCCGCCATGGGGCTGTGCTACAGTCTGCGGCCGCTGCTCTTCGGGGACCCGGGAGACGCGCCCCACGACGCCCCGGACCCGCCCGAGTGCCCCGCCCCGTCGGAACCGGGGCGCTTCCTGGAGGGCCGGCAGCCGGCCCCGGCCTCGGTCCCGGCCCCGGCCCGCGCGGCGGCTGGAGGGGGCGCGCTCGGGGCGCCGGCGGCAGAGCGGCCCACCCGCGGGAAACGCCCGGAGAAGCGGCGCCACCCGGACCCGAGGCGAGCTGAGGAGCGAGAGGCCGAGAAGGAAGCGAGGAAAGTCAGCAGGAGCATCGACCGGATGCTCAAGGAGCACAAGCGGGACCTGAAGCAGACGCACCGGCTGCTCCTGCTGGGTAGGTACCGCGCGTCCCGCCCGCGTCCCGGGCGCGCAGTCGCGTGCACCCCGTCGGGGCCGATCCCTTTCCGAGTGACAGCCTCTAGATGGTTTGCGGGTGAACTGCCAGCTTTTAGTGGTCCTCTGCGCGGCGCGGCGGTCTGAAGGGTAGCAGGAGTCACCCAGGGCTTGAGGGCCCGGGTGCGGGACTTAGGGAAGCAGACAGAGAGTTGTCCTTTAGTCCTGGGGAAAAGGATCGAAGGTGATGGCAGACCTGATAGAGGTCGGTTTGTAAATCTTTAAATCTGTGGTAAAATGATTCTTATCTGACCATGTTTGCTTTAGTGATTCGGCCTCAGAACACATTCGCTGGGTGATTTTGCTCTTTTCCACACACTGTGATTATGGCCAGTTGCTCACTTATTATTAATTAATGCTCCTCTCTGGGAAAATCTCCCTCCTCCTTTGATTTACTTCCACAGTATGTAATCTCCAGGGATGCCTAATTCAAGCGTCTCATTTCCTGCAAGGGAGTAGTCATACTGCAGTTTGTTCTAAGAACACAAATGAACGAAATTTGTGGGGCCTTTTAGCTTGACCACAAAGCTTTTATTCCAATCACAGTGTAATAGCAGAGTTGTTCCTAAGTATGGCTTGTTGCCTTTTGGGAAATAATTTCAACAGCAGAAAATATAACACTTATATTACATTGCATCAGTTCAACCCTGATGCTTTCAGAATCAAAAGCAATATAGTGTGGCAAGCCCCCAGGAACTGATCACTGTGTTAACTGCACGCCTGAAAGTCGGTGCAAAGTCACCTGTATTTTTAAGTAATAAACTACATCTTTGCTGGTATTTTCTCAGAGCTTCAGCTGTAGCAAGCACAGCAGTGCTTCTACCAGATAACGACTGGAAACATTTTCTATGCTCTTCTAGAATCAAGACAAAAATCATGAATTCCCAATGCTACTTGTTGCCTTTCAAATTTTAAGGCAAAAAAGAAAAATAAATATTTAAGATGTGGGCTTTTGACTTATTCTGTGACTTATGAAGAAGGATAATTGTTGAGTTCTGTATGCTGTTATGCATAGGAAAAGGCTCCACGGCTTAATAAGATGCCTACTTATAAATGAATGTGACTTTTATTTAAGATCTAGAGAACAATTAAGTCTTCAGTTTGAAAGGGCTTAGGCACTGGGAGAATGAATAATTAAAACAAAACACAAACCTAGCTGCTGTTTTCTGGTTCATTGTTTGAATTTTGAGATAACGAGAATTGTTTTGGAGAAACAAAACAAAGAACAAAAACATAAATAAGCAGGTTACCTAAAATGGGAAAGAGCACCAGAGATTGCATGTACACTGCTGGATTCTAGAATGTGGCAAGAAGTCTGAGGATACAGAATTGTAATCCTAGAATTTCATCTCATATAAACCATTGTTCATGTGTGAGGGTGAAATAAATTTTCTGATATCCAAGTGCTCAAAGTTTATGCATCCACCTACTTTTTCTGGAAAGAAATTAACTAGAAATTACTCTAGCCAAATTTTTTAAAAAATGCATTGGATTAAAATAACTCAAAAAAAAAAAAAGCAGAATTGTGTTCTCAAGAAACAGCAGAGAAGAATAATATGATGTGTAGAGTCGTGACAATGTATTGTGGTTTTAATGTGATTGTGCAGTTGAGCAGAATTTTTTTAAACAAGGGAGGGACATGTGAAACAGAAGATGCTTGATGGATAATAAAAATTAATAAATTGATAGCTGGATAAATGAAAGGGAACCAGGAGATAAGGTTTGAAGAATGAAGTGGTGAGCTCCTAAGAGCCAACTTCTTATATACATTTGGAATGACTCTACTTTTTAAAGAGATTTATTTCATAGCCTAATAAAGCATATATCTATATCAAATGATTCACATTTCCTGGGGAAAGTATATTGTCTCCTCCTCCATCAATGATATCAATAGTAAAACAGATTCTATTAAATCAGGTTGACATTGTTGATCAGATTTTGTGTAGAGTTGAGTTAAATGCAGAAAGGTTCCTGGTTTTGTTAGGGTGGAAAATGGATTTACCTGGAAATTTTTTGAATCGAAAACTGGATTTACTGACCATTAGTATCCTTAACTGCTTGCTTCTGCTGCTGCTATGTTTTATAATCGTTTATTTTTGCTCACTGACCCCATTCATGAATATATTTTGGAAATGTGCACTGAGAGGCCAGCATTACGGGACAGTGAGCTCAGGCTCAGGAAGACACCCTGGCTGCAGTGCCCTTGTTCCTTCTGTTTTCCCTGGCCCAAGCCTAGTCCCATTTCCCATAATTCTGTCTCCTCCAGGAGACTGGCTTAGAGGCCTCCAACAGGAATAAGTCATTAACGTCCTTGTGTTCATAGTGAATTTTATTTGCATCTCTCCTGTAGTACTTTGTTAAAATCTGCATCACTTTATAGTACCTTCATGTGATCCAACCCCCACATGGTTGATGGTTGATGACGTCAGCTTTGTTTCCCACACAAGACTTGCGATTCTCAGGCAACAGCACAGTCCAGGAACCACTATTTCAAACGAGGACTTAATGGTGAGAGTGATAGGGTCTCATTTTATTTTTTAGCTAGAGCATTCTTTCAGACATGGGATGGCTGGATTTTAAGGGAGTGCGTGGATGGGATGGAGATAAGATGAAAGTACCAGCTCTGAGCTAGGGTGGTGTAGTAGAAATGGGGCAGTTGTGGGCTTGGAGGAATTTTAGATGACAGGGTGTGGAAGGTGGAGATGGAAGGATGTCTTCAGACAACCCTCACAGCCAGGTTGAATGGGTGGATAGTGCTACCATGAGCTCTGAGAGCAAAAACAGGAGAACAGGCCAGGGTACATGTGATGACATTGTGAGTTCAGTTTGGATTATGTTAGTTGGAGATGGCTAGGTAATATACAAATAGCTCTGTCCAGCAGAGGTTGACGTTACAAGTCTGAAGCCTGGAGAAGAGCTTAGGGCTGGAGATAAACTTGAGAATCATTGTTTCAGTTTTCCAAAGCTGCTATGACAAATACTACACAACGGATTGGCTTAAACAATGGGTGTTTTTGGCTCACAGTTTCAGAAGCTAGAAGGCTTGCTTCCTCCCAGGGTCGGTAGCATTCTTGCTGGCCAGCAATCCTTGGATTCCTTGGCTTTCCCATCACATGGTGCTATCCTATCCTTTCTCTTGTGGGTTCTACTGACTTATGGCATTTGACTCCTTCCTATGACTTTCTCTGACTTTGGCTTCCTTTTTCTTTCTCTTTATAAGGCCTCCAGTAATCCAGATTAAGACCCAACCTCATTCATTTGGGCCAGACCTTAACTTTTTTATTTACAATGGACTCATACCCACAAGAATGCAGATTAAGACCAAGAACATGTCAAAATTTGGGGTACATAACTCAGGCCACCATGATCATCAACAAATTGCTATGAGGAAAAGCAGTGAGAATGAATGAGGGATCCCAAGAAGAATATGTGCAGTTAGGAGAGGAAAAGTCCAAAGTCAGAACCTGGGGTGAGGCAAACACAGAAGGGCTGGGCAAAGTAGAAGACCAAGCAAACATTGATATAGTAGTGAAAATAGAAATAGGAGAAGGTGGAGTCAGGTAGGCTGGGGGTACCAGTTTCAAGAAAGAGGCCATCTAACCTGTTAAATGGAGCAGAGCAGTCCATGAAGATAGAACTGAAATAACCATGAGAACTATACATGGGGGGATGGGGGGTGGGAGGGATTCATTAGTGACCTTTGTCAAAGTTATTTTAGGGTCATGGCAGTACAAGAACCTGGATGCTGGGGGTAAAGAAGTACAGGGAATATTAAAAAAATAAAAATAGAGGCAAAGATGACTCTATCAAGAAGTTTGGCTGAGAATGTTGAAGGATGATATGATAGTAGCTAAGAGAAACACAGGTGAAGGGGGCATGGTTATTAGATGGTGGAGACTCAAACATAAGCAAAGGCAAAAGAACCAGTAGAGGGAATGCTGGAGGTAGAGGAATGTGAATCGTCAGGGGGAGGTGGATTATTACATGAGCAAGATTCCAAAAACGCTAGAAGATAGATTCAACAAATCTCCTGCCTTTCCTCATTCCTTCCCTCAGTTCCATGAGTATAAATGCCTAACTCTTTCGACACTGTGTGCTAAGTATTGGAGATATCATTGGAAGCAAAAGCAGACAAGACCCCTGACCTCATGGAGCTTATATTACAATGGTGTCGTCAGCTATCAATCAGATAATGACGAATGTAAACTGCAACCTTGAGAGAACAACATGAGAATGTATAACAGAGCTTTGACCTAGTGCGGGAGGTCAAGGAAAGTTGAGAAAGTAATGTTTGAAATAGGATCTAAAGGAGGAGATAGCAAACTATGGCCAAATGTGGCCCACCACCTATTTGTGTCAGTAAAGTATTATTGGAACCCAACCATGATCATTCATTTATTTATTGCCTCTGGCTGCTTTTGCCCTATAATAGCACTGAGTTGCTGCCACAGAAACCTGGAAAGCCACTTACCATCTGGCCATTTACAGGAAAAGTTTACCAATCCCTGATCTAGAGTTCAAGTTAATTATATGCAAAGGAGAGAGAAGAGTGTTCCCAATAAAAGGCAGGCCAGTGGTGGGAGGAGGCATGTGTTCATGAGACTCAGAGTAGGCCATTGTAGCTGAAGCAGAGAGCACGGAGGGACGGGTGCTGGAGTTGGAGCTAGAGAGGGGTAGCCATATGTACAAGGCCTCATGGGCCATCTTAGGGGGGTGATGTCCATGTGAAGGACAGTGGGTGCCATCGATGTTCTCACACAGGGGGTGACTAGCAGGTCAGATTGGCACTTGGAAAAGATCACCAGGCTACATGTGAACAATTAAGAGTCTACCAAGAGTAGACCCAAGTAGATCATTGCCCAGTAGGTAAGAGATGATGGGTTGGGAATGGAAGTGGAACTGTGGAAGGATTTGAAGATGTGTAGAAGATTGCTTCACCAGGGCTTGGTGATGGCTTTTAGGATACAGGGAGTGAAGGAGACAGAGGGTCAAGGCCTGCATCGCTGAAACTCTGTTGGTATTAAGACAGGGAGAACTCGGGAAAGACCAGATTTGTAGGTAAGAATCATGAATTTGGTCCTGAACATGTTAATTTTGAGCACCTTTTGAAACATCTAAGAAGACAGTGAGCATTAGTCAAATATATAAGTTGTGGCACTCAGACAAGAAAGATAAGCTATAGATAGACTTCTTGGGGTCACCTGGGTGACTGGTATCAAAAGCGAAGGAAGGGGTAGACAACAATCTTGAGTGGCCAACATGGTGGCAGCTGTAAGATGCCTCAGTGGAGTCTAGATAACGTCATCAGAAGCTTATCAGACATCTCTTTCTCCTTGTTCTCTAAATGTTCAGGTGCCCAACAGACCTTTTGCTGTTATTACAAAACCTGCAAAAAAACGCCAAAAAGGTCCCAAAGAAAAAGCATGAGATGGAAAAAAAGGATGATACAGAAAAAACAAAGTCATACCCCTATATAGAAAGCAAGCTGAGGATGCTGTTTATTTAAAACACTTATTTCTGAGGCAGATATATGAGGTGGAGAAAGCACTTCACTTACTTAAGAAATGTCAAATTCTGGATTTTACTAATCCAAAACAAAGTGTTTATCTTAATTTAGAGAGGAAGAAAAAAGTGGAACCATTTGTCAGTGTTTTTGATTTTCCATACCCATTCACTTCAGAAATTAATAAAGTTGCTGTATTTACAGAGAATTAAAATGGCAGAAGAAAATGGAACTGCTTTTGCAGGAAGAACAATCTGATTCAGAAAATTTGGGCTGATGAAATTCATGCAGCTTTTTATGCAGCTGCCTAGAAATAATGCCCGAACCTAATCCATTAAAGAAGAAACTGAAAGTTTTCCGAGGCTTACTCGAAATTCCATTGGCCGTGACATCCCCAAAATGCTTGAATTATTTAAAACTGCACAGGAAATTAAGGTAGACAAAGAAAGGGAGAACTTTCTAAATACCAAAATAGCAACACTGGTTATGTCAAGTGACTAGATAGCTGCCAATCTACAAGCAGTTATGAATATTTGTAGGTATAGACCACTAAATTTGGGACCCTTTGTGGTACATGCTTTCTTTCATGGTTCAACAAGTGAAGTCTTGTTAATAAAGATTGGAGGAAGCAGATGTGGCTCAATTGGTTGGGCTCCCGTTTACCATATGGGAGGCCCCAGGTTCGATTCCCAGGGCCTCCTCGTGAAGGCAGGCCGCCCGTGCAGCGCGGTGAGCTAATGCAACAAGATGACGCAACAGAGGGAGACAAGCAGACACAGAAAAAAGCACAGTAAATGGACACAGCGAGCACAGGCAGCAAGGGGGAGATAAGTAAATAAAAAATTAAATAAATAAAGATCAGCCCATTGTTGCCTAAAGAGGTGGAAACTAAAAAAATTGCCTGAAAGTCTTGAGTTGTGAAATTTTCCTCAGTGCATGAAAAAGCTACAGAGAAAAATACAAAACTGAAAAAAAAAAAAAAAGGTGAAGGGGCAGATTGATGCAGAGGAGAGTAAAGTGAGAAGTGAATCCATCAGGGCTTTCACAGCCTCCAACATGGCTGGCTGGGCAGGGATGAGCCTCAAGGAGGAGGTGAGGGGCAGCCAGAGTGCTGGGAGTAAAAACAAGAAGGGGCTGTGTCACAGAAGTCAAGGAAAAAGAGAATTTCAAGAAATACTGAATTGCAGAGAGGCTGAGGGTAAAAAGACCAGAAGCAGGGTGGCCAGAGCTGGATCTGTGGCCTTCCCCCTGGGGAAGGATATGAACTTACTGGTGCTGGGTTTGGCTCTAGAATCAGATGAGCCCAGTGAGGTAAACACTGCCCTGGATGGAAGCAGGTTTATTTTTACTATATGTTTTTT
>JAQZBX010064279.1:0-16527 GCA_029593785.1 Cabassous unicinctus
AAATTAGCTTTTATTGAAATAAATATGAAATCACTTGACTGATAATTAGCATGCCTCATAGCATTTAGAAGTGTTTTTTAATATTTCAACATGTTCCCCTGGTCATGTGAACCTTCAGGTATGGTTGAAGTAATATTAGAGTAATCAGTTACATTAAAATACCACACTTCCAGGATTTGACTCTAGATGGTCCAATAAATGAAAATGAAATAGTCTTAAGAATTATATTAATTAATTGTACTGTATTCTGGAAACACTAAGTGTTTATAATTATACAAAATTCAATGAGAGCAAAATTCAATGAGAGTATTGATTAATTAATAAGTTAAAATAAAATTAAAAAAATCAGAATTATTTTGAGAGAAAAACCCATCAGATGTCCTGTTCAAGATTTGGCAGCTGTACACCTGAATCAAATCTGTACTTCACCCTGGGTTCCTAAGTCCTCATAGCAGAACCCTCCTGCTTCCCAGGGAGGAGGATTTCCTAGCCTTTGTGGGCTATTGCTCTGGGCTGGATATGGTAGTAGGCACAAAGGAGCCACTTGAAAAATGCTGGCTTTCCATTCTAATTCTGCCAATTTTTGCCTATTGTGACTATTTTCTTTTCTTAGATCTTTGTGCTTTCCCTCAGTCAACACAACTACCAACCAACTTTCTTGAACTCTTTCCTCATAGGAGCTAAACCACCATTGTCAGAAATGGTGCTTTGCAATTTTTTCTCCAGATCTTTGGCTCTCTTCCTTCAGGAGTCAAGCTTTTGATAATAAAGCTCATTTTTCACATATTTTTGGAATTGTCTCCTTTATTTCTAAGAGGAAATTGCCCTCCATTGATTTTTTGGTGAAGTAACATTTCATATTCCTGATGTTATTCAGGCAGTATTCAGATTTTCACTGAAGCTTTTGAATCTCACTTTCTACTACTTTTTCTCACGGTAAAGATACCTGCTTCCTTTGGGCTCCTTCCTTTGACTGATTTTCTTCATATAACTTTTAAAAGACCCCATTTTCCTCTTGAAACTTTTAAAAAATTTATTGAAGTATATCACTCATACATGAACATACATAAACAATAAGTGTAGAGTAAAAGTTGTGAACTTACAAAGCAAACATTCATAACATCATACAGGGGTCCCATACATCAACCCTCCACCAACACCTTGCATTGTTGTGAGATATTTGTTACAAATTATAAAAGAATATTGTCAAAATCTTACTACTATTTATAGTCCTTATCTTACATTTGGTATATTTTCCCCCCAACCCACCATGTTATTTCTTTTTAATATATTTTTATGACAGAACTTGTAAACTTACAAAACAATTATGCACATGTGCAGAATTCCCAAACAACACCCCTCTATCAACACATCACATCCTGGTGGAATATTTATTACAGATTATGAGATAGTATCATCCAATTATTACCATGTCCACATGGTACATTTGGCACAATTTTTCCATATTGCCCCATTATCAACACAGTACATCTTTGGCATAGATGCAAGAATATTACATTATTACTGTTAACCACAGTCATAGGTCACTCCAGTTGTATTTTTCCCATGCTTCTCCACATTCCCTCCACCCTACAATAGTGAGATACATCTGCTCTAGCTCACAAAGGACACTCTTGCATCTGTACCATCAACCACTATTCTCATCCACCTCTGGGTTTACTGTGTTATTCAGTCCCTAAACTATTCTCTAGCTTTCTGTCAATTGGCATTTACATTCTGAGACTACCATTTTCAGCCACATCCCCATTTAAAAACCAGCTGTTACTCACTATAATGTGTTACCATCAACTCTGTTCATTTCCACACTTTTACAGTAAAGCTATTTAAAACTTCTACATATATTAAATATCAGTAGTCTGTCTCAGTTCTCCTCTTATCTCCTTTAAGCATCCACCACCTACCACCAGGCCTTGAAGATATTTTCCTACATTGTCTTCTAGAAGTTTTATAGTTCTTGCTTTATATTTAGGTATTTGATTCATTCTGAGTTAATTTTTATAGGGTGTGAGATAGGGGTCCTCTTTCCTTTTTTGCTATGGATATCCAATTTTCTCAGCACCATTTGTTGAATGGACTGTTCTGCCTGAGCTGGGTGGGTTTGAAAGGCTACTCAAAAATCACTTGACCATAGATGTGAGGATCTGTTTTTTAACCATCAGTTCAGTTCCATTGGTCTATGTGTCTGTCTTTATGCCAGTACCATGAGGTTTTTAGTCACTGTGGCTAAGTAATATGACTTAAACTCTGGAAATTTTCCATTTTGAAATGTTTTTGGCTATTCAGGACTCCTTACCCTTACAAATAAATTTGATAATAATGTTTTCCATTTATTTAAAAAATGCTGGTGGAATTTTTTATCAGGATTACATTGAATCTGTATATCAATTTGAGTAGAATTGACATCTTAATGATACTTAGTCTTTCAATACTTAAGCATGGAATATTCTTCCAATTATTTGGGTCTTTTAAAAATTTCTATTAACAGTGAGTTGTAGTTTTCTGAATACAAGTACATTAAACCATTGGTTTCTTATGCCTGAATATTTGGGTTTTATCTGTCATATTTTATTTTCACCACACTTTTTGACAATTTTAGTTATTTTTATTGATATAATCTTCATTTCTAGATTCTCTTCCAGGCCTCTCTCTCCTGTCTTTACCTTTCAGGCTGTAGCACACCCTTTAGTATTTTCTGCAAAGCAGGTCTCTTGGTTACAAACTCTCCCAGTTTCTGTTTATCTGTGAATATTCTAAACTCACCCTCATTTTTGAAAGACAATCTTGCTGGATATAAGATTTTTGGCTGGAACACTTTCTATTGCAGTATTTTAAATATATAACACCACTGCCTTCTTGCCTCCATAGTTTCTGGTGAGAAATCAGCACTTAATCTTATTGGGTATCTCTTATATGCATTGCTTTTCTCTTGCAGCTCTCAGAATTCTCTTTGTCTCTGGCATTTGACATTCTGATTAGTATGTGTCTCAGAGTTGGTCTATTAGGATTTTTTCAGATGGGAGTGTGTCGTGCTTCTTGGATATGGATATCTATCTCCTTCAATAGAGTTGGGAAATTTTCTACCATTATTCCTTCAAATATTCCTTCTGCTCCTTTTCACTTCTCTTCTCCTTCTGGGACACCCATGACATGTATGTTTGCACATTTCTTGCTGTCCTTTAGTTCCCTGAGACCTTGTTCAAAATTTTCCAATCTTTTCTTCATCTGTTCTTTTTTATGTTCACTTTCAGAGGCCATTTCTTCAAGCTCAAAAATCCCTTCTTCTGCCTCCTCTAATCTGTTATTATATGATTCCAGTGTATTTTTAATTTCATTTATTGCACTTTTCATTCCCATAAGATCTCCTATTTTTCTATGTATACTTTCAAATTCTTCTTTGTGCTCAACCAATGTCTTCTTAATATCCTTAATTTCTTTAATCATCTCATTGAACTTATTAAGGAGATTTGTTTGAACATCTATGATTAGTTGTCTCAACTCCTTTATGTCATCTGGAGGCTTATCTTGTTCCTTTAACTGAGCCATTTCTTCCTGTTTCTTGGTGTGAATTGTAATTTTTTGTTGCTGTCTTGGCATCTGGCCTACTAGAGTATTTATTCTGAGTGCAGTTTTTCTCTTTAGTTTAGGGCTTCTGACCTTCTCCCTTGCTGGTTGTATAGGAGGAGCCAAGGATGTAGTTGGTGCTATAAGCTGTGGAGGCTCAAGCTACCCTTATTGCCCCAAGGGGCAATGAAGCTTCTCCCAACTTTTTCCTTTGCCAGGGATAGGGACAGAGCCACAGCTGTGTCTAGTAAGCCAACTCATGCATGCCTAGACTGTAGGTGTCCAGAGAGACAGGTGAAGCTTCATGCCCCTTTCTCCCTGTCTGGGGCAGGGATGGAGCTGCAGGTGTGGGTAGAAATCTCTCCAGTGTAGCTCCAAGATGACCACAGTTGCCCAGGTAGACTTCCGATTATTCAGTCTGTGCCAGCTAAGTGTACCTGCAGTTAACTGGATAGGCTAGTGCAGGGCCCGTCAGCTTCCTCCCTGCTACAGGCAGGGCTGAAGCATAGGCTAGGGCTGCAAGCCAATCTGGGTGAAAGAACCTGGTCTTTATTGTCACTATGATTTTCAGTCAGCCCAGCTTCCCCTCACGCTGGAGGAAAGAGTCAAATGGCAGCTACTGGCCTCCTTCTGACTTGGACAGGCTCAGTCTTTAGCTGTTCTTAGGTTATCCATGCCATGGCCTGTAATTTCCCAGAGAAGCTGGTGCAGCTTCCCCTAGCTTCCATCCTGTCTGATGTGGGCCTGGTGCTTAGGCTACAGCAGCAATCTGATCTAGATGGAAAAAATCCGGTCCCTACCAGCACTGTGATTTTCAGTCAGCCCCACTTCCCCTCACATCAAGCATGGAGTTAAGATGGCAGCCACCAATGTCTCTCTGAAGTGGGCAGGTTCAAATTTTAGTTGTTCTTAGGATTATACTTTAGCCCACCAAATTTACTAATCAGTAGCTGAAGTTGGTGCCCAACCGTCTCTTCTTCCTCCATTTTGGGAAGTGGAGCTTTCAATTCCAGCCACAGAACAGCTCCCAAAGTGGCTTGTGTCTCCCATGGAGGATGGGCACCTGCCTCCATAACCTGGAGTGCTCTACTTATGAATCTTCTCTGCAGATGGGCAGTCTCCTCCTTTCATTATTTCAAGGAAGTTGCAGGATGCACTTCTGGTCTCCTGGAGCCCCCAAAAAAGTTCTCTAGATAAGTCTGGGTGATCACCAACTGCTCTGTAGCAGGGGCTGATTTTCAGAGCTCTTTACTCTGCTGCCATCTTGTTGGTTCACCTCCTCTTGAAACTTTTTAAAGGAAATATTTATGTTAGCAAGATCAATGGTTTTTTCACATTGAGTTCTGACTGATAATTTGGTCTACATATTTTGATTCACTCTTTTTGTTTCCATTGAGTTGGCTGTGTCTTTCTGATCATGACCTGTCAAAAAGGGGGAAGAGGGACCTATCTGCATTTTGGAAATTAGGATGACACACAGGACTGCACTTGTGATCTCCATCATTGTCCCCAGTCTCAGATCCCCATCCACTTCTCCTTCTGTCTCCCATCATCTCTCAGTTCACTAACTCCTGCATGGGTTCTCCACTTATTCTCCCATGAATCATGATATTAATGCTACCCCTTGCCTCATAGAATGTGGTGTGGAACACAGAGCTTAATGCACAATAAGTACTAAGAGCAGTGCTTTTCACACTAAGGGACTAATGATGTCAGCTCTACAGTGAACTGCTACCCCCCTGCACCTGTATCTGCCTAATAACTTACACCCAAAGAGGAATGTGACACTAAACCCAAATATATGAGTCTTTTAGGAACCACAGTCTCCCTCAGAGTAGCAAGTTGACATTCTTGATGTTTTCAAGGTTCTGCAAACTCATCTAGACATAAAAGCCTAAACCCCCTTCTACTTGCTCTGTCTTGGTTAGACTTTCCAATGATGGAGGAGAATGAATACCTGGCATCTGAATAAATCCATAACTTAACACTCCTGTATTTTGGATTTTTATATTCTATACCACCTGTGGTGTAAATGACTTTGTATTTTCTCCCCACAACCCTTTCCACTCTTTCCCCCTCCCCAAATTGCAGCAGCACTCCTAAGTAGTTAAAAAGCAAGCCTCTGTAACCTGTGACTGATCAGTAGAAATCATATGGGAATACTTAACCTGTTCTTCCAGCAGCCTGTAAGTATATGTTTCCTCCAACTGCTTGATTACCCCCTTAACAATGAACCCATAAGTAATTACTGTCAACATATAACTTCTGCCCTACTGACAATATCTGTTCTTTTGTTATCATCTACATGTAAAAGTCACATGCACTGCCCCCCCACCCCATGCACTATAATCACCTTCAAGCTATGTACCTTTAGTTCCTGAGCAATGCACTGCATTCTTTACAAATCATACCCCTCCCCCATCCAACTTATTAGCTTCCTGTAGCCATGCATTATAAATCTCTCTCTAGTCTAGTGGGGAGGGCAGTTGTTGAACCTAGGAAATGCCTTCTCTCCTCCCACCTCCGAGGAAAAGGATCAGGCCATGACCAGGCTTGGAACCATCTCATCCTCCCACCATGAATGTAAGCCCCATAAATAAATGCTCATTACTGGAAAGTTGGAAGGTCTTTCTTTGGTCTAGTATCCACCCAAGTTCAGCATGAAGCTGTCATTTTACACAGCTCATTGCCCCAAGAAAAATGGTAACTTCTGTACTTTGGAAGAAACATTTCCACCAAAGTGCATTCATTCAAAGGGGATCAAGTGTAGGGAGTTAGCAGCAAACTATACATATTTATGGGCTCAGTTTTGTTTTGCTGCAAATCCAACAATTGCCTTTTAGATATTAGATGCTAAACTATTAACTTCTTATTTTTTGCTGAATTAGGGAGCTGTAGCATATGTTTTTCTTTCTCACAGTTTTGGAGTATCTGTATATATTTTTTTAATACACAAATATATGATGTGTCCATAAAACAATGTATACAATGTCTAAAAATTTAATAAACTCAATTAATATGAAGTGCTTCCCTCAATACTTATCCTTGTGTATCACTTAAGAAAGAAATATTTTTCCAGTTTCTAAATATATTTTTATACTAACCCTACATTTAAAAGAATCTATTTGTCATTGTCACTGAAAACAAGCCAGTGTTTTGAATTATTGCTATAAATAATTTCAAGAGATTTTTTGCAATTATTATCAATTTTCTATTGTTTTGTCACTTCACCCATTTCCCAAAGTATTTGAAATATATCTTGAGGATAATTTTAGAGAATACTCAGATGCCTTGAATGCAATCACAACATCAAAGTACATGGAAACATAAATTTTAATGCCCATTGCATATGTACTTTTGTTGAGAGGAAGAAATGTATATTAGATCTCTGACAGGTAACTCTGCAAGTCATTCTTGTAAAGAAAATGCCTTATAAGGCAACAGGGTTTATAGAGCTTTCTTTAAGGATGTGTAGGGCAAAACATTTAAGTTTCCAAATGGGAGCCCAAAATATCCTTTTAATTCTACTTCAGTATGTGCTTTCATGCATTCCTGTGTATAGAGTTGTAAATAAGTTTTTATGAGTGTGTCTCCATCATTGCTAATACAATATTTAAAATTTCTACACTGATCTTGACCATTCTAAAAAACAACCAGTTTTCACATATTTTCAAAATAAACAAAATAATGCATACAAAATTTGTTATTACTTATACAATGTAAAAGTTAACCTCTGAAATAAATACTAATTAACCGATATATTTTTCTATGTAAAGATAGAAATATAAATAATTGGGAGATAAGCACAAGAAAATATGTTCAATGTCATTTGTCACTAGGGAAATGCAACTTATTACCATGATCTGATATCACTATACAGCATCTAAAATTTTAAAAATTTGACCATTCCAAGTGTTGATGGGGTTATGGTGCATCTTGGAAAATTGTCAGTTTAAAAATAGTAAAACATATAATTCCCATATGACACAGCCATTCCACTTCTAGATAATTACACAAGAGAAATGAATGCATGTGATTCATTCAAAGAAGGAATCTTGTGAGCCTCCTTTGGTAATATAGCTACATTTGTTAGAATCAACTGTAGTTGGGGGGTAGGACATGTGTTACCATGGAGGCTGTGGACCCACATGGGTAATCCTGAGCATGGGTTTGGGGGAGGCAACCCCCAGTGGCCTGGTATGAAATTGGCTGTCTTATAAATTTCTTGAGATGTTGGTGGCGTTTCATTATTTACAATGCCGATTATATTTTAGAAAGCTAGATATGATTTCAAAACCTGATCTCATACTATTTCCATTTGTCTCAACCTAAAAAGGTAAAATTTCATTGTGGATAAAAATATTGAAAACAAGTAAGCAATTGTTCCTTCTTAGTGACAGTATACTTCATCAAAAAATTGTCACCTTGGATATACATATATATATAAAGAGGGAATTATATTTTGGTATTCATTTGAAAAAATATAGATATCTTAACTTTTTTCTGCTATTTGTAATAGAACGTTACAACCATGTGATTGAAATTGAAATTGATGTGACTGTATTTTCATGTATCACAATTTTTCAAATGACATATTCATAAACTAATTACAATAACAGGTTTTTATATTCTGTGTCTTTGGATATTCTGTTATGCTAATTTTGGATAATGCTCAACTAAATAAAAATTGTATTACCATATTTGAAAGAAATAGTTTTAGAGTAGTCAGAAGTACAGAGAGTTGGAGACCTTCCTAAACTCAGAGGTGTGAACATACTGGTAGAATCTGGAAATGAGAAACTTTGTCAATTTCTCTTAACATCCTTCAAAGTACACATGTGTTTTGGCTACTACAACCATGCCCCTTTTGCAAGAATGAAACTTAAAGAAAAATTTAAAGAAATGCTTAAGCACAAGGGATATATGAGATCATTTCTTTTAAAATATGATTTTTTTAAAGTATCCAATAAAAGATGATTGATACAATGTTTATGATTTATCTTAGGAATAAAACACTCTCTAAACACTTAAAATGTTGTAATATATTCAATAACAGTAAATATTCATGGTTTATTGTAGCTAAGAGAGAATAAAATAGAATAGTAAAACAAATGTCATTTTTGGTTTCTAACATATTTGCTTTTGTATCAAATAATTTTTGAATGATAGACACCAAAAATGTTAATTCTGGTTATGATTTTCTCCTCTTTTAAATCTGCATTTTTCATTTTTTACTTTTACTTTTTAAAAGTTATTTCAAATATTCTGAAATCCCCTTTACTATAATAGCTCTATGTAAATCACTTTGAGTAGACAGATAAAAAGATCAAATATATGACTTCTACTTAAATGTTGGGAAGAGATTAAAATGATTTTCAGAAATATTAGGCTCTTCATTGGGGATATTGGTGAAATGAAATATTCTCAAATGAATGAGGGATTGTTCACATCTAATTAACATAATTAATAAAAGTGTTTTTGGGATTAAAAGATGTTGGAATACATATGTCAGAAAATAGTGTAAAGATCAGACTTTACAAATACACACATAAAAATGCACATACACAAACAGTTTGACTGTAATGTTTTGAGTCTACATTCTAAGTTTTTCTCTACAAGAATTCATTTTCATTATATGAAATACAAATATGAAATTCAACTAAATCATGGAGTAAAATGATGACCACTCAAATTCTGTCTATAATCCAAGAAATGGTGCTATGACTTCATTAGGTAACTTAATAAAATATTTGGCAAAGCTAAGGCATATATCAGAAGTTACAGTGTAATGCTATTTCATTAAATAACATTTACTGTAGTGTTCTACAAAACAGTACTAAGTGTTGAGAATGGGAAAAATAATGGGTAGAAATTGTATTGGTGCTGCTATTGCTGTCTTTTACAGAACCTAATTACTGACTCAAGCTTAAAAGGAGTTAGAAATAATGAAACAGTTTTATGGATGTGAAAATTTCCCAGCTTCATGTAGTGTGTGCAAGTTGGGGAGAGAAAAGAATCTTAGAATCACTTTATTGACATAGTAAATTACTAAAATGGATAATTTGTCAAACATATTATGTATCTAATATGTGCCCATCATTAGTATGGACACTATGACAGGAACAAAACAAATCTAATATGAGTGAAACAAATGATAGATATGCACTTTTTGCAACTGATGTGGTTTCTGTCACATTGCCCATCCTTAGAGGAAAAGAATTTTCATCATCATCTTCTTACTATTATCCTCAATTCCACCATTTTCCTGGAAATTCACCATTATTAAACTATTTGTATATTTACCAGACTGCCTCACCCTGTAGGTTGTGAGTATTTCTTACAATGGGAATTCCTTTAAATGTTGTCCATGCTGGCTTTGTGGTGGTTTGGGATAAAGGCATCAAAGTTTCTTTATACACAGCAACTACAACAAAAAGAAAGCAAAACTATTAACATGGCTATGTGTGACCTGGTCATAAAAAATTGAATTCCTAGGATTGCTGAGAAGATAAAGTAAATTTGCCAATAACAATTTGGTCCCTACTTCCAGTATCTAAGCTGATGATCAATCAATGAACAGTGTGACTCAAGTTTGGTAGAAAAAATATGGGAGATACTTCTTGAGGAGTCTACACTCATCCTTTTTCTCATGGTCTGGACTGATCTTAGAAATATGGAGAGAAGACTGATGGGAAGGGACTGAGTGGGGACAAATGCACTGAATATCACACTTATTTGGACTATGAATAAACAGCTAACTCAAAAGTTTAGCTTTCTATATAAGCTAATAACTAAGAATGGAGCTCTGGATTAGGCAAAGACAAGATACAGGAAGAATCCATAATAATGAATTTGTCACCAATCAAGTCTGAAAGGATACTCTGAGCACAATAATGAATGAAATACTTGTTTCTGGGAATGGACTGCTGATGCCACAAACTATTTCTTTTCTTAATGCACCCAAAATATCTATCTCTAGATCTTTATATATCTATAGATTATGTGTATATATCTACAACTACATCTATATATCTTTTTCTGTGTCTGTATTTAAATATAGATGTGATAATTATCTACATTTGAATGGGTGGTGGTTAGTATGTTTACCTTGTAAAATTAATTAAGCTGTTCATGTTATATATTTCTATAATTTAGTTTAAATTTAGCATCTATAAAGTAGAAATTATTAGTTTAGAATACTCTTAAAATTGTTACACCCACTTTGTCTAGTTTCTTTACTTTACCAACTTATTAATTCTGGTTACATAAATGCAGATAACAAATTAGCAAATACTAGATTAAATTAATTATATGTTAGGTATATAAATAAAGTACCCTGGGAAAGTCTGCTACAAGGTAAAAATCATTTCCTCTTTCATAGACCAAATTATATCCATGTTCATGTGCTTTCTTATTCAAAGTTTTGTAGTTCAAAGGACAAATGGTGGAATGAGAAAAATTGCCACACAAATGGTGGATTGATGGTTAATATAATTAACATACTTAGAGGTAATAAAACTAACATATGTAGAGTTATTAAAAACCAATAAGAAACATCAAGCCAATATAAAATTGTCTAATTATAGTGAATAAAAAAATCAAAAGAAATCAATAAATATGAAAAAATGTTCATACTCACCATTGCCGGGGAAATACAAATTAATGCAATAATGCTGTATGATCATTTATCTATCCTATTAACAAAAGTTAAAAAGAAGATACTATCCAGTGCTATCGTGAATGTGAAGAAAGGAAACTCATACATTTTTGGTTGGAATGATAATCATTTTTCTTTCTTACATATTCATAAGCTACAATTAATTGAAAATTTAAGAAAACAAACATTTGATGTAGCATTTCTTCATTTGAATATAAATTTCACAGAAATAAAAGGCATCCAAAAGGTTGTGATCAACTTGGTTGTCCATCAAGAAGGGAATGTTACATAGATTGTGATATGTATACTAGTATGTAGTGGCTAAAAAGTGTTAAATCTATATTATGGGCATGAAGGGATATGTAGTATATGTTTTAGGGGAAAGAACATTTGCATGGATTAATATAACATCGCCTCAATTTTGTAAAAACAAAAAGAGAAACTCCATTCATCTCCCTTGTGGCTGCATGTGTGTGTATGTATGTGTATGTCTCTCTATGAGTGTGTGAGTGTAGAAAACAATATATAATACATGATAATAATGGATTGTCCAGAAATAAGATGAGTGATTTCTTGAGGAAATTTTTGTTATTCATAAAGATCATCTGTTTTTATAATTAAAAGTGATTGAGAGGGTATATTTTATATTTTATTAGAAATGATTGATGAATGTTTGATGAAAAAACCTTTTGTATTCACTTTTAAATATTTCAAGCATAATCAGAGAGGGTTTTTTTGGGAGGTGGGCTAAAAAAGATAAGTTACCAAAAGAAAATTTTAAAAATTGCAATTTTTCTTTGGGACCACCAAACAAAGATGTAGAGCCCAGCACAATAGCCTGTACATAAAACATTTTATTTGGAAAAATAAAATTGTGCCAATGTCACACTAATCCCTGAGCCTGTCAGAAGCTGACAAAAAAGTTCTTAGTTGATAGATAATACTTTTGTGAACCAGAGAAAGTTAGTTTTAAATTATGTAGGAAGAGTTTTACATTAACAGGTGATAGATAAGGAAATCCAGATAAAATGCAGTTGCCATATTGTCATTGGCAACCTTCTGGAAAAACAAATATGTTTTAACATAATTCATTATTTATTTCTTTTTAAATTTTTTTAAAGATTTATTTTCATTTATTTATCCCCCCCCCATTGTTTTGCACTCACTCTCTGCTCTCTATGTTCTTCTGCGTCTGCTTGTCTTCTCTTTAGACAGCACTGGAAACTGACCCTGGAACCTTCTGGAGTGGGAGAGAGGTGTTCAATTTCTCATACCACCTCAGCTCCCTGGTCTTCTGCATCTCTTATTGTCTCTCCTCTGTGTCTCTTTTTGTTGCATCATCTTGCTGCACCAGCTCTCTGCATGGGCCAGCACTCCTGCATGGACCAGCACTTCACATGGGCCAGCATTCTGTGTGGGCCAGGTCTTTGCTTAGGCCATTTCGCAGCATGGGCCAGCTTGCCTTTCACCAGGAGGCTCTGGGAAACAAATCCTGGACCCCCTAAATGGTAGATGGAGCCCAATTGCTTGAGTTACAACTGTTTCCTGACATGACATTTCATTTCATAAGCCACGTGTTACACTAAAAAGTCAGACCTACATGGGCACACTTTATTGCAACAATATAGATTCTTGGGGGAAAATGTATTTTTTTATTAAAATAATTTGCTCAGCATCAAAAATAGGTGAACTTTTCAAATCTCTTAATGTTGTGTATTCTTGCTAAAGATCACCCAGAAAATGAGGGAAAGCTATGTATTCTAAATTTTTATTTAGTTTAGGGAGAAACTCTTCACATAACTAGTCTGAGTAATACTGGCAGTGAATTTATAATAAAATGGAAGGACTGGACTGCAGTGAAAGAATGAGGTGTTGTAGATGACCCTGTGGTTCCTGAGAAATTAAAACAGAAAAGACTCGATTCAAGGAGCTCTTCTTCTATTATTTGCTTAAACCTTTGACAAATGAAAGCATATAGGGCTATTCATACAGAGAATTAATTTTAAATAAGATTAAATTTATAAATATGAATCACTGTGTTAGACACTGGCTTTCAAAGATGATAAGGAAGACCCCCTATTCTCAAGAGCCTGTAGACTATTGAGTGAGATAAAGCTAGAAAGAGATACAATTCAATACCATGAAACAAAATCATATACATTGCCAGACTGTAGAAGAGTTAAGCATTCATAATGTATAGATGTGGAGCAGGAAATGTCAGGAATTGAGGCTGAGGAGTTAGATACATTTAAGGTCATGGAAACTGTGTTTTTTACTGATGGTATTCTGAGGTAAGTTCTAGAGATGTTGGATGCAGATGTGATTATATATATCAGAAGCTCAGGAAAATAAGTCAGGCCTGAAGATACACATTTATGAGTCTTTAGGTAAGAACAATAGATGTATCTTGAGAGTGGATGGACATGCAAGAATAGACAAAACCAAAGTGGGAAGAATGTGAGCAAAAAGAGAAAGATCTTAAAGCACCATTGATGAAAAGACAGAAGAGCAAGAAACCTTCAGGAGATAATTTAGATATGGAAAAACAGTAGATGCCAAATGTCCTGCTAGGGTTCTTGTTTATTCTGTATAACAGAGCCCTATTACAAAGCATGATGAGAAGAAAGTTCTTTTCAAAAAGAACTTCATGAATAAATCATGCATTTTATTTTTAAAATCTATTTGCATGTAAATTTCCAAATATAAAAATAATATAATAGGGTAATCACTATTTACTAATAGTAATTAATATAACTCATATATCAGTAATAGCAAGACTGGGAATTTTCTTTAGTAGTTAAAGAGGAAGAAAAAGGTGCATTCAAAGGCTTTATTTTGTTGAAAGTTTATCATTAGAGCTACTGTTCAGTGCAACATCATTTATAAGAAGTCCCATGTTTCCTCAATGTGTACACTTTTTATAACTTCTTGTGGTCTATCATATTTGTATTTTGGTTCATTTTGAATTTCTGTTACCTCCTCTTCCAATTTAAGCAATTGTCAAACTAAGGTAGCTCATGTCCCATTGTCAATTGGCAGGGTTCTTCCATGCATGGCTTTGGCAAACATATAATTTCAGAGTTATATATGTAGAAAGCTACAGTCTCTTCCAAGCTCTTTTTGGAAAGCTCTACATGAATTCACACTGTGTTTGTTTTAATTACAAAGTAATACACTTGAGAACGTATTCTGATTTGTTTAATAAGTAATTGAGTGATTCTAGTCTCTGGAAAAACAATTTGCCTATATATATATATATATATATAATCACACTTTCTCTATGAAGCTGATTAGGTTTGTATTTTTGCTTTTCTCCAAATTGTAACACTTGAAATCAGGACAGTGAATTCATTCCTTTATTAGGGTCCTTCTTACCTCTGAGTTAAATCACTTGGTCTAACAAAACAAAACAATACAAAAAACAGCAAACAAACAAAAAACACAAAAACAAGGAAATTGCTCCAAGTGTAGATATTCTGGGTCCTTTGTGGGAAAAATAGAAAGCTGCAGATAAAAATGGTACATCTGGAGAATATATAGCTTCCCTCTTGGGCAAGGGTATGTGAGTGCTCCACTGCAGAGCGCCCCACATTACTCCACCACATCATACCCTGAGAAGTTCATGTGTGAGAATGGTGACAGCACAGCTCTGCTTGGATTCCTTAGGTTTCCTATGAGCCACATAGGCTTAGATTGGTCTCCACTCACAAACTAGTCTGTGTTTGCTGTAATCAACTTTCTCCATTTCTCCCAAATATATTTTACAAATAAAAAGCCTTTATTTGTTTACAGTGACCAGGAAAACATAGGGAGCAATACTTGTCACCCTTTCACCAGCCCCACTGATGGTCTCAACCAGTATCCAGGCACTAGTTTTTGTTACTGATAGAACACTCATGGGGTTCCAAGCAGGCAGTTGAAGCCCACAAGCAACTTACCAGTAGCAGCACTCTGGGCCCTAATGGGCCATGGAGGACCTGCTGAGGGCTGTAATTATGTCTTTGCAGCTAGTCCTGGAAGTGCTGTTCAGTGCTCTGATGGTCATGTCTGAATTCTGGAAATAGGGCCCAGATCTGCTTGATTTTCTTTTGGAAATATTAGTATGTGCTGCTTTGGTTGTTTTCACAGTACAAGGCTGGAGATGTAGTTTGAGGGAGAAAGAGCTAGCCAAGTACATTTCTGCTTGATGTAAAGAATATCTTAAAGTCAGTGAGAAGATTGAGCAGATAACTAATTTGTGTAAAAAGCTCAGGGTATCTGCTGTGGAGACCAGTCCTCCAATGTTACAAACTCTGTGCTTGGCAGCACTGAATAAGGATGCAAATGGGTTTTTCTTCTCACTGGGAGACGTAGTAGACATTCTGGACAAAGAGCAGACAAGTGAACTCCCTAAATTTTCATTCAACAGGGTGATGATGCCTCATCTACAAAGACAGACACAGTCTCTCAATGAGGCATACAAATCCCTCCACTCTGACCTGAATGGGGCAAAAAACATCTCAAGGGTATCTCAGGAGAATGGAGAGCAATGCCAGGAAGAAACACTTAATGGTTTGAATGAAAATGCTCAGCTTCAGGAAACCTTAACGCTCTTTGCCTTGGAAGATGTCACATGGAATGAAAGAGAGCAGGAACTAAAGGGACAAGAAAAAAAAAGCTTGAAAATACCTGGATGTAGAGGGACCATGTTGTCAATGATAAAGGGAACCAGTTAAAAGCTCTGACTGAAACTCTTTTGAAGATAATTAATGTGACTGCTAACTGTGGGACATATTGCAGGCATGCTATCAACTCTGAATTAAAAGAAAGGAGTGAATCTGAGAAAGAAGACTACCTTACAGATAGATGTGAATGTACCAAATTTCATTGATGTTATGATCTCAGATACTTCTTTAAACAAACTTGAAAGGGAAAAGCAAGTGATATACAAAAATTTTGTAAGGAAAGTCAAATCAACAAAGCACTTACTGGTCAAAACAAACATCTGGAAACTGAGCTAACATCTCTTCGGCATGAAAATGAGCACTTACAAAGGAGATTCAAAAACTTCACAAGAAACTGCAAATACTTCCTGAAGAAATCAATGACAGCTCATGCAACTTCTCCTTGAATCCCTCCATCAGGGAATTGACCAATTGGAAATTGAGGGAAAAAAATTACTAATTGTGCATGAAAACATCACTTTTACACAACACAGTTTGACAGTTACAGAAAGATAGTAGAATACCTGGAAAATAAATTGGAGTGTACTCATTCTTACTATCAAAGGTAGATTAAGTACTCAGAGA
>JAQZBX010064280.1:0-16526 GCA_029593785.1 Cabassous unicinctus
AGAGAACTCCAGGCCACGGAGGCCGGTGTCACAAGCTGCCTCGGGAGCTATTCCGCCACTGGACTTGGAAGCTCCACTTGCCAAAAACAGGGGAGGAAGAGATGGTTGGGCACCACCTTCAGCTACTGATTAGTAAATTTGGCTGACTAAAGTATAATCCTAAGAACAGCAAAAGTTTGAACCTGTCCAAGTCAGAAAGAGGCTGGTAGCCGCCATTTTAACTCCGCCCCTGGCACAAGGGGAAGCGGGGAAAATTGAAAATCACAGTGCTAGTAGACACCCACTTCTTTCCAGCCAGATCAGATTACTCCTCTAGCCTAAGCCCCAGGCCCACCTCTGGCAGGGAGGAAACTGGAAGGACCTGCACCAGCCTCTCCAGGAAAATACAGGCCACGCCGCGGAGGCAGGTGATAATCCTACTCTGACGGCACAAGCCGCCTCAGGAGCTGTTCTGTGGCTGGTGTTGGAAGCTCCATTTCCCAAAAACAGGGGAGGAAGATACAGTTGGCCACCAATTTCAGCTACTGATTAGTAAATTCAGCTGGATAAAGTATAACCCTAAGAACAGCTAAAGCTTGAACCTGTTCAAGTCGGAAAGAGGCCAGTAGCTGCCATTTTGACTCCACCCCCAGCATGAGAGGAAGCCAGGCTGCCTGAAAATCACAGTGATGGTAGAGACTAGTTTCTTTCACCCTGATCGGCCTGCAGCCCTAGTCTAGGGTTCAGCCCCACCTCTAGCAGGGAGGAAGCTGGCTGGCCCTGCACCAGCATCTCCAGGTAACTACAGGTACATTCAGCTGGCACAGATGGAATAGTCGGAAGTCTACTGGGGAAACTGGTCATTTTGGACCCACATGGCACAGATTGCTGCTCATACCAGCAGCTCCATCCCTGCCCCAGGCAGGGGAGAAAGGGGCATGAAGTTTTATCAGTCTCTCTGGGCAACTACAGTCTAGGCCTGCACAACTTAGATTATTACACACAGCTGTGGCTCTGTCCCTACCCCTGGATAAGAAGAAAGTTGGGAGAAGCTTCATCGGTCCCTGAGGCAATGAGGGCAGCTTGAGCCTCCACAGCTTACAGCACCAATTACATCTTTGTAAGCTTACAGCTTACAGCACCAACTACATCTTTGGCTCCTACTACACAAACATCAAGGGAGAAAGGACAAGAAAGCCCTAAACTAAAGAGAGAAATATACTCTCAGAAAAAATACTCTAGTAAGGCAGATGCCAAGACACCAACAAAAAATTACAATCCACACGAAGAAACAGGAAGATATAACCCAGTTAAAGGAACAAGATAAGCCTCCAGATGATATAGAGTTGAGGCAACTAAGCATAGATGTTCAAACAAATATCCTTAATAAAAGCAATGAGATGGCTAAAGAGATTAAGGATATTAAGGAGACATTGGATGAGCACAAAGAAGAATTTGAAAGCACACATAGAAAAATAGCAGATCTTATGGGAATGAAAGGTGCAATAAATGAAATTAAATATACACTGCAATCATATAATAGCAGATTGAGGAGGCAGAATAAAGGATTTGTGAGCTTGAAGAAATGGCCTCTGAAAGTGAACATTCAAAAGAACAGATGAAGAAAAGAACGGAAAAAATTGAACAAGGTCTCAGGGAACTAAATGACAGCAAGAGATGTGCAAACATACATGTCATGGGTGTCCCAGAAGGAGAAGAGAAGGGAAAAGGGGCAGAAAGAATATCAGAAGAAATAATGGTAGAAAATTTCCCAACCCTATTGAAGGACATAGAGACCCATGTCCAAAGAGCACAATGTACTCCCATCCAAATAAATCCGAATTTACCAACTCCAAGACACATACTAATCAGAATGTCAAATGCCAAAGACAAAGAGAGAATTCTGAGAGCAGCAAGAGAAAAGCAATGCATAACATATAAGGGATACCCAATAAGATTAAGTGCCAATTTCTCATCAGACCATGGAGGCAAGAAAACAGTGGTCTGATGTATTTAAGATATTGCAAGAGAAAAACACCTACCAAGAATCTTATATCCAGCAAGATTATCTTTCAAAAATGAGGGTGAGTTTAGAATATTCACAGATAAACAGAAACTGAGAGAGTTTGTAACCAAGAGACCGGCTTGCAGGAAATACTAAAGGCTGTGCTACAACCTGAAAAGAAAAGACAGGAGAGAGAGGCCTGGAAGAAAGTCCAAAATGAAGATTATATCAATAAAAGTAACTAAAAGTGTCAAAAGAGGGGTGAAAATAAAATATGACACATAAAACCCAAATATTCAGGAATAAACTTAACCAATGATGTAAAGCATTTGTATTCAGAAAACTGCAACTCATCGTTAAAAGAAATTTTAAAAAACCTAAATAATTGGAAGAACATTCCATGCTCACAGACTGGAAGACTAAATATCATTAAGATGTCAATTCTACTCAAATTGATATATAGATTCAATGTAATCCCAATAAAAATTCTACCAGCATTGTTTAAATAAATAGAAAACAGGAATATCAAATTTATTTGGAAGGGTAAGAGGTCCAGAATAGCCAGAAACATCTTAAAAAGGAAAAGTAAATTTGGAGGACTCTCATTTCCAGACTTTAAATCATATTACCTAGCTACAGTAGTAAAAACAGCATGGTACTTGCATAAAGACAGACACATAGACAAATGGAACCAAATTGTCGGTTCAGAAACAGACCCTCACATCTATGGTCAAGTGATTTTTGACTAGCCTGTCAAACCCACCCAGCTCGGGCAGAACAGTCCATTCAACAAACGGTGTTGAGAGAACTGGATATCCATAGCAAAAGAAGGAAAGAAGACCCCTATCTCACACCTTATAAAAAATTTAATTCAAAATGGATCAAAAACCTAAATATAAAAGAAAAACTATAAAGCTTCTAGAAGATAATATAGGAAAATATCTTCAATATTTGGTAGTAGATGGTAGATTTTTAAAGAAGATAAGAGGAGGACTGAGATGGGCTACTGATGTTCAGTGTATGTAGAAATTTTAATTAACTTTACTGTAAAAGTGTGGAAATGTATACAGTTGATGGTAACATGTTATAGTGTCAATAACAGCTGGTTTATAAATGGGAATGTGGCTGAGAATGGCAGTCTAGGGATGTAAATACCAATTGACAGAAAGCTAGAGAATAATCTAGGGATTGAATAACACAGTAAACCCAGAGGTGGATGAGAATTGTGGTTGATGGTACAGATGCAAGAGTGTCCTTTGTGAGCTAGAGCAGATGTACATCACTATTGCAGGGTGGTGGGAATGTGGAGCATGGGAAAAATACAACTGGAATGAGCTATGGACTGTGGTTAACAGTAATAATGTAATATTCATGCCTCTATGCCATGAATACTGTGCTGAAAATGGGGGAGTATGGAAAAAGTATGCCAAATATACGCTGTGGACCTGGTAATAATATGATGATATTATCTCATAATCTGTAACAAATGGTCCACCACGATGTGGTGTGTTGATAGAGGGGTGTTGTTTGGGAATTCTGCACATGTGCATGATTGTTTTGTAAGTTTACAACTTCTGTCATAAATAATATATTTAAAAAATAATAATAGGGTGGGTTGGGGGAAAAATACACCAAATGTAAAATAAGGAATATAGTTAGTAATAAGATTTTGACAATATTCTTTCATAATTTGTACCAAATGTCTCCCAACAATGCAAGGTGTTGGTGGTGGGTTGATGTATGGGATCCCTGTATGATGATATACATGTTTGCTTTGTAAGTTCAAAACTTTTACTATACACTTACTGTTTATGTATGTTCATGTAAAAATGATATAAAAAATAATAATAATAAGCTGGGTTGGGGAAAATACTTTGGTTAGTAGTAATATTTTGAGGATGCTCTTTAATCATTAGTTAAAAATGTTTCATAACAATGCAAGATATTGATGGTAGGGTGAGGTATGAGAGTCCTGTATGATATTACGTATGTTTGTTTTGTAAGTTCACAACTATTACTATACACTTATTGTTTATGTATGATATACTTCAATAAATAAAAATTTTTAAAAAGGATAGATTACATAAATGTTACATAAAAATATAGAGGGGGTGATGGATGTGGCTCAAATGGTTGGGCATCCATCTTCCATATGGAGGGACCTGGGTTCGATCCCCGGGACCTCCTGGTAAAAATAAAAACAAAAAAATAAAAAATATAGGGGATTCCCATATGCCCCGCTCCCTCCACCTCCCACATTTTCCCACATTAACAACATCCTTCATTAATGTGGTACATTGTTACAATTGATGAACACATTTTGGAGCATTACCACTAAGCATGGATCATAGTTTACATTGTAGTTTACATTCTCTCCTGCACAATTTTATAAGTTATGACAAAATATACAATGGCCTGCATCTGTCATTGCAGTGTCATTCAGGACAATTCCAAAGTCCCGAAAATGCCCCCAAATTACACCTATTTTTCCCTCTCCCTCCCATCTGGCTAACATTCCTGCCTCCAGCTCCTCTTCCCTTTCATCTATCCCAATTATGTTCCCAGTTTCACCATCAACACACCCATCTCATCTCTCTTGTTGGTCTCCTATTTGTAAGGGTTAAATAAGATAAAAGGAAGGCCCTGGCAAGGTCTTAAATAGGAGTGTGGAAGTAAGTATTAACTATGGTAGGGATATGAGAAGCTGGGAGACAAATGCCAGAATGATGTCCTGGAAGCAACACAAAGGTCAAGGGAAGGACAGCAGATTGGAATAGCCAATCTTGCTATTCCGAGAGGCCAGCAAGCAATGGATGTAAAGCACGTGCCCAATTAAGGAAGCCAGGGGCAAGGACTCAAGTGAGAGGTGTTCCCTTCTGGGAGACAGATCTAAGAAATACATGTATTTATACTAACTCATGTATATGCACATAAGGAGATTTTAAATAAATAAATGTACAAAGAGGTTGTTATAAGTGCTATGAAAAAAGTACATTCTATGTAAAAATAATTAGAGTTGGAGGTCAGGGTGGTCTTCTCTGCAGAAGGAATACTTAAGCAGAAATCTATTAGAATTAGATGAATAGGAGTTAGGGAAAGGGCAAGGAGAGAGCATTTCAGGTAGAAGGAGCAGCACCTGCAGAAACACTGAATAGGAAGAGCTCGGTGCATTTGAAGGATTGGAAGAGATCCATTGTGGCTAGAGCAAAGTGATCCAGAAGATATGTGACTGCAAATGAGGCTGGAGAAGTAGGTAGAGGCCAGACCATGTAGGGATTTGAAGTCATGGTAAGGATTTTAGACTTCATCCTAAGTGCGATGGGATGCCGCTGGGGGGCTTTTTAATAGGGGAGTGAGGTGCATTTTACTTCACTTAGCAATGTAGGGCCATCAAGTGGGAAACCCTCCCCCCACTTCCTCATCTCCCCACCCCACCACCTATAAGCATTACTCTGCTGGCACCCATCCCCAGGGAGCTTTACACCTGACCATACCACTTTGGTTTACACCACAGTCTTATCTTTTGGGCTCTTATATTTGACAAAGACCAGATGTATAAAATGCAGTCATATGAGGAATACTGTACTTTTGTTGCAAATCTTATACACCAAGAATTTTTATTAAACAAACTAAATCCAAGAACTTTTATAGTGCCTTACTAAAAGGGTTGCCTCACAAGTGAACCATCCTTTCTGGAGGGGGAGAAACTGTGGCTTCAGGTACATGACTGGAGATGTACCTGAAGCCACAGTTTCTCCCCCTCCAGAAAGGATGGTTCAGTTGTGAGGCTCTCATTTACATTATTCCTTTTTTTCACTCAAAAATCTTTTCTAGGAACAGCCTCATATCCAACACTTCACAGAACTCCAGGCTCTACTAAATAATAAAAATAGCATTTCCTTCTTTTCCTTGGTTGCTAAGAAGCTCATCACTACGTTTTATATCCACTGAACTTTATTTGCCCTTGCTGTGAATTCTTTTTTTTTTTTCACTTTTTTTATTTTTTAAAAGATATTTCAATTACATAAATGTTACAGAGAATATAAGGGGATTTCCATATGCCCCGCTACCTACACCTCCCACATTTTCCCACATTAGCAACATCTTTCATCAGTGTGGTACATTCATTGTAATTGATAAACACATTTTGGAGCATTGCCAGTAAGCATGGATTATAGTTTACATTGTAGTTTACTTTCTCTCCCATTCAACTCTGTAGGTTATGGCCGGATATATAATATCCTGTATCTGTCGTTGTAATGTCATTCAGGATGATTCCCAAGTCCTGAAAATGTCCCCCTATTACACCTGTTTTTCCCTTTTCCTAACCCCAGAACATGCATGGGTCACTGCCCCACAACAATGGCATTTCTTCCATTGCTAGAATCCCAATAAGTCTATAGTTAGAATACTAGTAAGTTTATTTTAGTCCATAGTTCGTTTCCCAATCCTGAGGACTCTGGGATGGTGATGCCCACTCCACCATTAATTGAGGAGGGCTTTGATCACATACATCCGATAGATGGGACTCTCTTGCTTGCAGTTGTAGGCATTCTCAGTTCCTTCATACGTTGTTTGTCCATCATCTCCTCCCCGTTAGTTGTCCTGGGTGAATCCATTGAACTGGACAGTAGGTGTTGCAACTCCGTTGAGATTCAGGGCTCAGCTAGCACATGGACAGCCCAAAGATTTAAGTCTCTTGCATGTACACCTACCAACTCCAGTACTAATTATAGGTTCAAAGAGAAGGACAGAAGAGTCATGCATAGGGAAACCACTGTCGAGTCTAACTCAGTCACACTAGAGAGCATAAACACCAGATTAGGGCCCACTGGCAAGAGGCCAAATTCCTGAGCTGTCTGCCCTGACTATAGTGTCTGGATGTCTACATATTCCTGAGGAGCTTTGCTATTTGGGGTCATATCTACTTTGGCTGTCAATGAGTGAATTCTTGATATAATATTTTCCCAGTCTTCCTCCTTTACTGCTTAGTTGGCTTTAGAACATGCTAGGATTATTTACTTTATTACATATCATGCTTCTTCTTTCAAGACTTTCAAAAAAAATTAGAGCAGATACAAATTTTAAAGACAAAGAAAGAAAGTAAGAAAAAGCCTAACCTACCACTCAATAAAGGAATTTTCTCTTTAGCAGCAATAGCCTCAGCCTGGAGAATTCCAATAACATGGGACTCCTGAGGTTTTTCTGTTCTCTGCACAGCTCTAATTACTGCAAAGTTATTAAATGTTTATTGATTCCTGGGCCAAATGAATAAACAATGGTCTGTTCTTGTTAAATAATGAGGCATTGGTTATTTAAATATGTTTAGAGTGTTTTATGTAAAATCTTAAAGGTTTACTAAGTGTAAAACACATTAATAAAACAATCTGTTTATTAAAAGCATGGATTAAACATAAGCATGGATCAAATATAACGATAAAAGTGAAAATAGAGGGTAGTTTATCATTTGCAGAGTAGTACTGTTAGAATTCAATAAAGGCAAATAATTATCCCCTAAGGAACACTATAACAACCATTGCTTAATTACAGTTTATTTTTCCTTTTCTCTTGTGATAATTATTCACTCATTCATACGAAGAAATGCTGACAGTTCTCTAACAATGTGTTTGTTTTTGTTCCACACACCCAGTGGTTTTCCTTTCAGTTTAGTCCTAAAACTAAGCATTCAATTATTTTCGATCCTAACTTTGTTTTAATGGTGTCTACATGTATTCAGATTTATGATTCTCTTATTTAAAACATTAGACCAATTTTATCTTGATAGTTTAGAGATAATTTTAGTGTCGTTAAAACGTTCAGGATTTTCAGTCTTTACACTATACATAAATTTAAGTTTTACAGACAAGCCAGAATAGCATCCAAACTTGGAGTCATAAGCCTTGGGTTTAAAGGACAGCTCTGCCATGTACTAGCAGAGTATGAACTTGGACAAATAAATTCCTCGAGATCACTTTTTGCATTTTTATGATAGAGTTGGCATGCACTCCTCTCCGTTGCCTAATTCACTGGTTGTCATGAGGTTAAATGGAATAACGGCTGGAAAAATGTTCACTTTGAAAACCCTAAAGTTCTTGCCGAATATTATAGTGTTTGTATTCTTTCCTTTCAAAAACATTTCTTGAACACACACTAGGTGCCTGTGATGGTTAGGCTAATGTGTCACCTCGGCCAGGTAATTGTGTCCAGGTGTTTGGTCCAGCAAGCACTGGGCTAATTGTAATACAAGAGCATTTATGGACTTCGATCACCAGTGAGTTTACTGCATGGATGGCTGATTACATCTGCATCAATCAGGGAGATTGCATCAGCAATGGGTGACGCTTTTATTCAATCAGTTGAATGGCTTAAAAGGGGAAGTGATTTCAGCATTCAGAGAGAATTTCCCAGCTCGTCATTGGACAGCCAACTTCTCCCAGAAACTCATCAAGGACCTTTCATCGGACTTTCATCGGAGCCCCTGGCTTGCAGCCTGCCTGCGGAACCTGGACTTGTGCATCCCCACAGTTGTGTGAGAGACTCATAAAATCTCATATTATTAACAGATATTTCCTATTGATTCTGTTTCCCAAGAGAACCCTGACTAATACAGTGCCAGACACTGTGCCGCTGCCAGAAATATTCAGATAAATATTTGAATAAAAGATGATGACAATAATAATGTATCATAGGTTTCAAAAATGTACATATGTTTTCATTCTTATGCTATTTTTATCATAAAAATATCAGATTTTCATAGAGTGGTGATATTTTCCCTTATTAAGCATTTTAAATTTATGTTTTAGTACTCATTTATGCTAATTATCACTCATTTTGGAAGCAATAATTTTATTTCAGCACTGGCATAAATTCTGTGTTGAATGTGAACAATTAAATAACGAACTGAAACGCTAGATTTGCAAACATTATACAATTTATGATTCTACTATTTCTAGTCAGAAACTAGTTTTTTTTTTAATTGGCGAATTCTATCAGGCTTTGTGTTTAGTTCCCACTATTGTCTCTGATTGACATTTCCTACTGACAGTGGGCCCAAGCAGAGTTTCAATACAAACTGTCACAGAGAAAAAAACTTTTGAGATCTTCTTTATCATCTGTTTTTGGGGAGTTTATTTCAGAGATAGAAACAGAAATGGCAGGAAGGATTCCAAAAGAGAAATGTGAGCTGTAATTACTGCAGGGGCAGCAAGAGACAAGGTAATGGCTGAGTTCAAATACTTACTGAGCATGTACCTTTACAATGGACTGTGCTAGTTGTAAATACAGACCTGAAATGCCCTTCATGGAGGTTAGAGAAGTTATCTTCTAGGCTGAGAAGGCAGCACCTGAGAAGGCAGCACCTGAGAAGGCCTGCTAGCAGGAAGGAATCTGATGCTTTTAAGTTACTGCTAAAGCACAGAGAACGTGTGTTCTGTATATTTTTGTGTCTCTTGCAATGTATGGTATAGAGTTGTACACACAGAGGTGAAAAATAGATATTTCTGAATCAATAGCAAATGATAAACACCAATGAGAATGGCACCATTGTATCACCTGACCTTCCTGGAGTCTATGAACGCCAGGAACATTAATATCTTCAGTAAAATGTAAACCATGATATATACGCTATAGGAAGATGTGGAAATATAATAAAGTGATAGGTAGGAGAGCACTTTTTAAAATATAAAACATTATCAAAATCTTCATTGTTAATCTTTAAAATAGTTGGAATAAACATATCATGAAAAAGAACACCAAGGAAGATTCTAGATTAGTTTTAATTCTCAAACATGTCAAAGAATAGAATGTTTCTGAAGCAGAAATAGCCATATCTGTGTCAGTGTCAGAGTCTGACAAACTTGACTTGGGAGACAAAAAGTGCCCAGGCTGTCAACTTGACAGAGGAACAGTCATTAGTCATGATCAAAGCTCACAGGCCAATGCACCTGAGTCTTGTACAGCAGGTAGAAAGTGAAGGATTTGGTTAATGAACGTCTTAATGATTCCAATCAGCAAGTTTGTGTATTTCCCCCACTGAATCAAACTCTTGTTTTGATTATATATTGATACACACATAGATAGATAGATATACTACAAGGAAATTTGTTAAAGCTTCATTTTTTTGGGTTATGAAATAATATATGGGAAAAAGAATTAAACTCTGCAAATAATTATAGACTATAAGAAACCGCTATTATCAGAAATATATTGATTGTTATAGTGACCCATGCTATTATACAATTACATGGGCAAGGCTTCCTTATAATGGTCCTCTGGGGATTTTCACTAAATGGTTCTTGAATGGAATCCAAGTCTGACTTGCTTAAATGCACTCCACTCTATTGTGAACAGTATTGTAGTGCTGCTTCAGGATTTTAGATAATGAAATTGTGACTCTATGGCTTTAGCAGATCTAACTATATTAATAAGGCCAAATAGCCCTTCATCTAGGATGATAAAACCAAATAGCACATCACTTTTTTTAAACAACCATTGAGATATCACTGGAATAATGCCACATATTTGAGTCTGGGGAAAAATTAATTATTTGGAAAGAGAGTGCTTTCACATATTGCTCATTTTACCTTACTAAAGTACTTGAAGTATGGAAAGCCATCAGAATATAATAGTGCTTACCATGTACAATAAGCTTGAGTTAAAGGGTTTCAGGATTTATCTAATAAACATATAAGCTGCTCTTTCCATAGGGCATTTCCATATTAAAGATCCTGTAGTATTATCCGTTAATTTACTGGTCATAAGACACCATGGACAACAAATAAGTTTCACTTCCCCTGCCAGTGCTAATTGAGTGGTAGTGGCTGCTGGGGGCACTTTATTGTAGAAGACAGCTTTAAAGCAAAGATGATGGATGTGTGTATTTGGGTGGGAGGAGGTGATGGTGAGGGTACTGCAGGGAGGTGCCACTATGCAGAGTGTTGGATAGTCACAGCTCTGCATTAGGAAAAAGGCTGATGAACACTTCCATGCCCATGGGTATGCACTTGCTCACGTATTCACTTGTTTATCCTTCACCTCTTCAAAAGAGGAATGGATGAGAATATATATAATACAATTACATATAGAAATCAGGGTAAGTGGAAAGTATTATCAAATAGTAAATTCAGGCCAGTTAGAAATGCAGGACATAAAATCCTCCACAATTAGGGGGACTTAAGGGGACTGAAAATTTGACTCTACACTTCCTAATAGCCAATAAAAATGGAAGGCATATCCATTTATAAGATTTACATTGTCTAAAATACAAAGCAGATTATATAAGTAAAATATAAGAGATGCTTTGGTATACAAGCTAGAGAACTGGATCTGGAAGACATAAGACATGAATGCAAACCCTGGGCCTGCCATTTACTAGCCAGGTGACTTTCAGCAAATTACTTAAACCTTCACTACCTCCATGTCTTCTGTCTTAGTTTTCCAGGCTTCTATGACAAAAAACTACACAATGGTTTGGTTTAAACAGCATAAATGTATTGGCTCATAGATTTGAGGCTAGATGAAGTCCAAAATCAATATATTGGCAGGGCTTGCTTTCTCCTGAAGTCTGTAGCTCTCTGGTGCTGGCTTCTGGCAATGCTTGTGTTCTTTAGCTTGTATCTCTGCCTCCTGTCACGAGACAATGTCCTCTCCTTTGTGGCTTCTGTGACTTCCGTGCTCTCTTTTAAGGCCTCCAGTAATATGGATTAAGACCCACCCTGATTCAGTTGTCCACACCTTAACTAAAAATAACGTTCTCAAAGGGTTCATACCCACAAGTACGTAGATAAAGATTAAGAACATGTGTATACACAACTCAACCTACCACATCATCATTTGTAAATTTTGGGTCATAATTCTGCTTCATGAATTGTTCTGAAATTAAATGATGATGTGAATGTGCTGTTCATTCTATCTTCAGCCACCTAGATCCATCCTCCTCTTTTATGCCTTGTGCCCTCAAACCCTAACACTCAGGCTCCCTTTGCCCTCTGGATTCCCCTTGTGTTTGGCCAACAAGAGGTACCATCTCTCTCCTGCTTCAATGCCAAAGGTCTAGCAGTAGCTGCTGCCTTTATGACCATAGTTCCCGATGGGCAGCTGCCTTCCAGGGCTCTAGCTCACACCTAGCCCCGAGAATGCTGTTGCCTCCTCTAGCTCCCTTAGTCCAAGGGTCATAACAGTTTCTTGATAATGCTCCCTCAGTGCCTCAGCACCAGTATCCATGACCTCATTTATACTTCGATAAACAGCCTCTTCATTAAATTCTCATCAGAATCCAATATGAGGGTATATTCTGTTTCCGATACTATAAATGTTTATATTAGTTGGAAGGGAGAGAGAATAGAGTTCCAGGCACATTTAGAGTAGGTACTCAATAAATGTTGGCAATCTGAAGAAAATTGTATGAGAAAGGGTAAAGGAGAGCAGATTTCACAAGGGGTATGATAGATCCTTTCCATCAGATGACCCCACTTCTCAATAAGGAATGCCAATAGAAGAAAGAGAGAATCAAGATTAATCAGCTTAGTTTGCCTGATTAGTTTGCCTAAAAAAAGATAACATTTATGGAAGATGTAAAATATCATTCTGTATTTTATAAAATTTAAAGAGAATGCAGTAAAGAGCAAGTAGTGATTTTTCTTTGTGCCATTTTATGTACCTGAGTGTTGGGTGGAGATGAGAGGCAAATAAATATTTAATGGAATGACCAGCCATCTCACATCTAACCATTTTTGCAATGATTTATATATGGAATGTGCCATTAGAAAGGAAATGTTTTGCCTCCCTTTCATCAATAAACATTATGTTTAAGAATGATGTATAATAAGAGAAGGTAACTAGTGGTCACAAAGTGCATTATTCACCGGGGCTAGCACAGGCATAACTAAAGGTTCGTGGGTATTCATCAAAGTCTGTTGTCGGTCCTAGAAAACATCAAAGCCAGACATTTTCACCTTTTTCTCTATTAAAACATCCTAGTTGTTATTGCTGTCAGGAGAGGTCCTCTTCCTCAATGATCTTTATTGATACAGACATTTTTTTTCTTTTTTGACACAAGATTTATAGGAAAGCAGAAGTGTCTTAGATCCTTTGTATGTGCACAAGTTGTCCCCCAAACCAGAAAGACCTTGTATAAAAAAATAACAACAGGATAACAGAGAAGTCACAAAGTAAAAGACGCATAAAGCATAACATTTTGTTTTTCTCTTTGCCATTTTCATCCTGCTATGATTTTCAACATGTAAAAATCATTCTGTTGCTATAAACTTAATAAATTAAGTACAAGAGCAAAGACAAAAAATGTAATAATGAAATGAAATTTTAATCACTTACAATTTTTGGCAGGATCAGCTTGATTATACTTGATATAAACTTAAAGGTTGTGAATTTTAGAGGGAACTTTTCTTAAATCCTTTCATGTGTCTCAGATGTGACCTAGTTTCATTCTGAGAAATGAATGCTTAGCATTGTATAGGCAAGTAAAACAGACATGGCTATTTTAGGAGCCATTAATGTAGTATACTTACAGGAATCAGATATACAATTTCAGCTGGCCAGTGAAAACATTTATTGAGTATATACTATGTGCTGAGCAATATTCCAGGTTCCAAAAACACAAAAACAAAGAACATGTCCCATTGACACCAAGCACAACCTTCCACCTTATCATAGGTTTTGCCCATATTGAGCATCAGCTCATCACACTCTACTCCCTTTTGGTCTCCTGTAAACCTATTTTCCAGGCTCTACCTCTGTGAGTCTTCTCAATTTGCTTGACTCACATTGGTGAGATCATGTAATATTTGTCCTTCAGTGACTGGCTTACTTCACTCAATATAAGGTCTTCAAGAATCATCCAGGTTGTGCCATGTGTTAATACTGCATTCCTTCTTACAACTGAGTTGTATTCCATTGTGTGTGTGTGTGTGTGTGTGTATACATAATTTGCTTATCCAATCATCTGTTGATGGATACTTGCGTTGCTTCCAACTTTTGGCAATAGTGAATAATGCTGCTATGAACATTGGTGTGCATATATCTGTTCATGTCCCTGCTTTAAATTCTTCTGGGTATATACCCAGCAGTGGGATTGCTGGATCATATGGCAGTTCTATAGTTAGCTTCCTGAGGAAGTGCCAAATTGTCTTCCACAATGGCTGCACCATTCTACATTCCCACCAGCAGTGAATGAGTATTCCCTTTCATCCACATCCTCTCCAACACTTGCAGTTCTCTGTTTTTTTAATAGTCTCCAGTCTAATGGGTGTAAGATGATATCTCACTGTAGTTTTGATTTGCATTTCCCTGATAGCTAGTGATGTTGAGCATCTTTTCATGTGCTTTTTAGCCATTTGTATTCTTCTTTGGAGAACTGTCTATTCAAATCTCTTGCCCATTTTTAAAATGGGCTGTTTGTCTTTATTTTCAAGATGTAGTATTTCTTTATATATTCTGGATATTAGGCCCTTATCAGACAAATGGTTCAGAAATATTTTCTCCCATTGAGTAGGCTGCCTTTTCACTTTCTTGACAGACTCCTTTGAAGCACAAAAGTTTTTAATTTTCAGGAGTTCCCATTTATCTATTTCATCTTTCATTGCTCACACTTTAGGTGTAAAGTTTATGAAACCATTTCCTACGACAAGATCTCATAGATGCTTCCCTACATTATCTTCTAGGAGCTTTATGGTCTTGGCTCTTATATTTAGGTCTTTGATCCATCTTGAGTTAATTTTTGTATAGGGCATGAGATGGTAATCCTCTCTTACTCTTTTGGATATGGATATCCAGTTCTCCCAGCACCATTTGTTGAAGAGGCCATTCTGTCTCAGTTGAGTGGGCTTGCTTGTCGAATATCAGTTGACCATACATGGGAGGATCTATATCAGAAGTCTTAAATCAGTTCCATTGGTCTGTATGTCTATCCATGTGCCAAAACCATGCAGTTTTTACCACAGTATCTTTGTAGTATGCTTGAGAGGCAAGTAGTGTGATTCCTCTTATTTTGTTTTTCTTTTTCAATATGTTTTTGGCTATTCGGCATCCCTTGCCCTTCCAAATAAATTTATAATTAGCTTTTCCAATTTAGTAAACTGTTGTAATTTTTGTTGGGATTCTGTTATATCCGTAAATCAATTTGGGAAGGACAGACATCGTAATGATATTTAGTCTTCCAATCCATGAACATGGTATATTCTTCCATATATTTAGGTCTTCTTTGATTTCCTTTAACAATGTTGTGTAGTTTTCTGTACAGAAGTCCTTTACATATTAAGTTTATTCCTAGGTATTTGATCTTTTAGTTGCTATGGTAAAGGGAATTTTTTTCTTGTTTTCTTCTGCAGATTGCTCATTGTTGGTGTACAGAAATGAGACTGATTTTTTGCATGTTGATCTTATATCCTGCCATTTTTCTGAGCTCATTTATCAGCCCTAGAAGTTTTGTAGATTTTTCAGGGCATTCTATGTATAGGATCATGTCATCTATACATGACTAAATGCTAAATAGTGAAATTTTTATTTCTTCTTTTCCAATTTGGATGCCTTTTATAGCTTTTTCTTTCCTAAGTGCTTGAGCAAGTACTTCTAACACAATGTTAAATTAGAGTGGTGACAATGGGCATTCTTGTCTTGTTCCAGATCTTAGAGGGAAAGCCTTTAACATTTCACCATTGAATATGTTTGCTGTGGGTTTTTCATTATACCCTTTATTATGTTGAAGAAGTTTCCTTGTATTCCTATCTTTTGAAGTGTTTTTATTAAGAAAGGATGCTGTATTTTGTCAAATGCTTTTTTTGCAATAGAGATGATCATGTGATTTTTTCCCTTTCAATCTGTTAATGTTGTGTATTACATTGATTGATTTTCTTATGTTGAACCATCCATGCATACCAGGGATGAAACCCACTTGGTCATGGTATATAATTCATTTGAGGTGTAGTTGAATATGATTAGCAAGTATTTTGTTGAGTATTTTAGCATACAAGTTCATTATAGAGATTGGTCTGTAGTTTTCTTTTCTTGGGGCATCTTTATGTGGCTGTGGTATTAGGGTGATGTTGGCATCATGGAATAAGTTAGTGGCATCTTTATGTGGCTGTGGTATTAGGGTGAAGTTGGTATTATAGAACGAGTTAGGCAATGTTCCCTCCACTTCTGTTTTTTGGAAGCAGGACTGGTGTTAGTTCTTTCTGGAATGATTGGGGGAATTCACCTGTGAAGACATCTGGTCCTGGGCTCTTCAGAGTTGGGAGGTTTTTGATGACTAATTAAATCTCATTACTTGTGATTGCTCTGTTGAGTTCATCAATTAATTTGTCCATTTCATCTCAGTTATCCATCTTGTTGGCATACAATTTTTCAAAGTATCCTCTTATGATACTCTTTATTTCTGTGGGATCAGTGGTGATAACCCCTCTCTCATTTTTTATTTTATGTATTTGCATCTTCTCTCTTTTTTTCTTTGTTGGTCTAGCGAACACCCAAATAGCCAAAAGCATTCTGAAAAAGAAGAGCAATGTGGGAGGAATTTCATTGCCTGACC
>JAQZBX010064281.1:0-16530 GCA_029593785.1 Cabassous unicinctus
TTAAGATTTATTTATTTATTTTTCTCCCTCCACTCTCATTGTCTGCTCTCTGTATCCATTCGTTGTGTGTTCTTCTGTGTCTGCTTGTCTTCTCTTTAGGCGGCACCGGGAACCAATCCTGGGACCTTCCGGAGTGGGAAAGAGGCGCTCAATCTCTTGTACCACCTCAGCTCCCTGGTCTGCTACATCTCTTATTGTCTCTCCTCTGTGTCTCTTTTTATTGTGTCATCTTGCTGCGCCAGCTTTCCAAGCAGGCTAGGACTCGATGCAGGCCAGCACTCTGCGTGAGCCAGCTCGCTGTGCGGGCCAGCTTGCTTTTCACCAGGAGGCCCCAGGAATCGAACCCTGGACCTCCTATATGGTAGATGGGAGCCCAATCTCCTGAGCCACATCCACTTCCCCTCTGTCTTTTTAATAATGGCCATTCTGATAGGTGTGATGTGATATCTCATTGTGGTTTTGATTTCCATTTCCCTAATTGCTAGTGATGTTGAACATTTTTTCACGTGTTTTTCACAATTTGTTTTCTTTTTTGGATAAGTGTCTATTCAAGTCTTTTGCTCATTTTTTAATCAGGTTGTTTGCCTTTGTTTTTGTTGAGTTGTAATATCTCTTTTTATATATCATGGATATTAAACCCTTATTGGACATGTGATTTCCAAATAGCTTCTCTCATTGTGTTGGCAGTCTTTTCACCCTTTTGACAAAGTAATTTGAGGTGCAAAAGTGTTTAATTTTGAGGAGGTCCCATGTATCTATTTTTTCTTTTGTTGCTCGTGCTTTGGGTATAAGGTCCAAGAAACAACCACACACCACAAGATCTAGTAGATGTTTCCCTACATTTTCTTATAGTAGTTTTATGGTCTTGCCTTTTATATTTATGTCTTTGATCCATTTTGTGTTAATTATAGCATAAGCAGTGAGATAGGGGTCCTCTTTCATTCTTTTTGTTATGGATATCCAGTTCTCCCAGCACCATTTGTTGAGAGACTGTTTTGTCCCATTAACATGGACTTCGTAGGTTTGTTGAAAACCAATTGGCCATAGAGATGAGGGTTCATTTCTGGACTTTCAACTATTCCACTGATCTATGTATCTATCTTTACACCAATAACATGCAGTTTTGACCATTGTAGCTTTGTAATATGTTCAAAGTCAGACAGTGAGGTTCCTCCCACATTGCTCTTCTTTTTTAGAATGCTTTTAGTTATTCAAGTGCACTTCACCTTCCAAATAAATTTGGTAATTGCCTTTTCTATTTCTGTAAAGTAGGCTGTTGGAATTTTGATTGGTATTGCATTGAATCTATAAATTAGTCTGGGTAAGATTGACATCTTTATGATATTTAGTCTTCCAATCCATGAACATGGAATGTCTTTCCATTTGTTTAGGTCTATATTGATTTCTTTTAGCATTGTTTTGTAGTTTTCTGTAGATAGGTCCTGTTCTTCTTTAGTTAAATTGTTTCCTAGGTATTTGAGTCTTTTTGTTGCTATTGTAAGTGGAATTTTTCCCTTGATTTTCTCCTTGTTCAATACTAGTGTACAGAAATATTATTGATTTTGTGTTATGATCTTGTATCCTGCCACTTTGCTGAAATCATTTATTAGCTCAAGTAGCTTTGTCATAGACATTTCAGAATTTTCTAAATATAGGATCATATCATTGGCAAATAGTGAGAATTTTACTTCCTCTTTTCCTATTTGGATGCCTTTTATTTTTATTTTTTTCTTGTCTAATTGCTCTAGCTAGGCCTTCTAGCACAAAGTTGAATAACAGTGGTGACAGTGGGCATCCTTGTTTTGTTCCCAATCTTAGAGGGAAAGCTTTCAACCATTCCCCATTGAGTAAAATGTTGGCTGTGGGTTCTTCATATATGCCCTTTATTATGTTGAGGAATTTTTCTTCTATTCCTATCTTTTGATGTGTTTTTATCAAGAAAGGATGCTGGATCTTGTTGAATGCTTTTTTCTGCATTGATTGAGGTAATTATGTGTTTTTTTCCTTCAATTTGTTAATACGGTGTATTATGTTAATTAATTTTCTTATGTTGAATCCACTCTTGCACACCAAGAATAAATCCCACTTGGTCGTGGTCTATAATTCTTTTGATATGCTGTTAGATTCTATTTGTACATATTTTGTTGAGAATCTTAGCATCTGTGTTCATTAGAGAGATTGGTTTGGAATTTTCTTTTCTTGTAGTGTCTTTATCTGGCTTTGGTATTAGGGTGATGTTGGCTTCATAAAATGTATTGGGTAATTTTCCTTTCTCTTCAACTTTTTGGAAGAGTTCAAAGAGGATTGGTGTTAATTCTTCTGGAAATGCTTGGTAGAATTCACCTGGACTTTTTTTCATTGGGAAATTTTTGATGACTGATTCAATCTCTTTAAATGTGATTGGTTTGTCAAGTTCTTGTATTTCTTGTAGCGTCAATGTAGGTTGTTTGTGCATTTCTAGAAATTTGTCCCTTTCATCTAGGTAGTCTAATTTGTTGACATACAGTTTCTTATAATATCCTCTATGATCCTTTTTATTTCTGTTGGGTCAGCTGTAACTTCCTTTTATTCAGTTCTGATTGTATTTATTTGCATCTTCTCTCTTTTTTTCTTTGTTATTCTAGCTAAGTGTTTGTTAATTTTATTGATCTTCTCAAAGAACCAGCTTTTGTTTTTTTGATTTTCTCTATTGTTTTTTGTTCTCAATTTCATTTATTTCTGTTCTAATCTTTATAGTTTCTTTCCGTCTGCTTGCTTTGGGAATGGTTTGCTATTCTTTTTCTAGTTTATCCATTTGTTCAGCTAGATCTTTTATTTTAGCTCTTTCTTCTTTTTTAATATAGGAGTTTAGGGCTATAAATTTCCCTCTCAGCACTGCCCGTAAGTTTTGATAAGTTGTGTACACATTTTCATTCGTCTCAATATATTTACTCATTTCATTTACAATTTCTTCTTTGACCCACTGATTGTTTAGAAGTGTGTTGTTTAGCCTCCACACATTTGCATATTTTCTCCTTTCTCATCTATTATTGATTTCAAGTTTCATTCCATTATGATCTGAAAAGGTGCTTTGTATAATTTGTATAATTTCAATCTTCTTATATTTATTGAGACCTGCCTTGTGACCTAACAGTGGTCTATCCTGGAGAAAGATCCATGAATACTTGAGAAGAATGTATAACCTGCTGATTTAGGATGGAACGTTCTGTATATGTCTGTTAGGTCTAGCTTGTTTATCATATTGTTCAACTTCTCATTTCCTTGTTGATATTCTGTCTAGTTGTTCTATGTAATGATGTAAGTGGTGTGTTGAAGTCTCCAACTATTATGGTAGAGCTGTCTATATCTCCCTTCAGTTTTGCCAGAGTTTGCCTCATGTATTTTTGGGCACCCTCATTAGGTGCATAGACATTTATGACTCTTATTTCTTCCTGGTGGATTGTCCCTTTTATTAATATATAATGACCTTCTGTATCTCTTATCACTTTTTTGTCCAATATTGGTATAGCTACCCCTGCTCTTTTTTGGTTACTGTTTACATGGAGTATCTTTTTCTAAACTTTCACTTACAGCTGCATTGTATCACTGGGTCTAAGGTGAGTCTCTTGTATACAGCAGATGGATGGCTCATGTTTTTTAATCCATTCTGTCATCCTATATCTTTTGACTGGGGAGTTTAATCCATTCACATTCAATGATATTACTGTAAATGCATTATTTACTTCCACCATTTTTATCTTTGGTTTTCATATATTATGCCTTATTTTCATCTTTTTACTTTTTGGATATTCTTTCTGATATTCTTGCCTTCTACATTATTCTCCAATCCTCTCTGTCCTGTCTTTTTGTTTTGGGCTCTAAGGCTCCCTTTAATATTTCCTGCAAAGACAGATTCTTTTTTATGAACTCTTTGAGTTTCTGTTTATTTGTGAATATTCTAAACACCTTCATATTTGAAGGACAATTTTGCTGGAAAAAGAATTCTTAGCTGACAATTTTCCTCTTTCAGTATTCTAATTATATCATACCACTGTCTTCTCGCCTCCATTGTTTCTGATGAGAAATTTGCACTAAGTCTTACTGGGTATCCCTTGTATGTGATGTTTTGCTTTCCCATTGCTGCTCTCAAAAATTTTATCTTTGGCGTTTGACATAGCAGTATGTTTCTTGGAGTAGGTCTATTCAGATTTATTCTGATTGGGGTATGCTGCACTTTTTGAACATGTAAGTTCATTTCTTTCATGAGAGTTGGGAAAATTTTGGCCATTATTTTGTCAAATACTCTTTCTTCCCCTTTTCCCTTCTCTTCTCCTTCTGAAACTCCCATGACATGTATGTTATTGTGCTTCATGTTATCATTCAACTCCCTGAGTCCCTGCTCATTTTTTCCATTATTTTCTCTCTCTGTTCTTTTCTTTCTTCAATTTCAGCTGTTCTGTCTTCTGTATCACTTATTCTTTCTTCTATCATTTTGAGTCTGCTGTTGTCTGCCTCTAATGTCATGTCTCTCATTCCCATGAGCTCTGTTACTTTTCTCTTCAGGTTTTCAACTTCTTCTTTGTGCTCACTCAGTGTCTTCTTGATGTCCTTTACCTCTTTAGCCATATTGTCTTTCAACTCATTAATTTGATTTTGGAAATTTGAATGAATCTTGCTGATTACTTGTCTAAATCTTGTGCCTCATGTAGGACTTTGATATATTCCTTTGCTTTGTCCATTCCTTCCATTTTCTTAGTATGGCTTGTAATTTTTTGCCGATGTCTAAGATAATGATGGTGAGTTTACTCTGATGCTGTAGGGATTTAATGGTAGGAGACTGTGTTATCGCCATTCTTTGATTCTTGGTTCAACCTGTTCTAGGTCTCTAGAATTGTCCCTGTTAGTTGCTCAAATCTGGGTCCTGGACCCAGTAATGGTTTGCTTACCTGACTCCAAGGACCTTCAGGAGGGAGACAGTAAAGATTGGAAAAAGCCTCCTTTAAAAACTTTTTCTTTTCTTTTTTTTTTTTTTAAGGTACTAGGGCCCAGGATTGAACCTGGGACCTCGTATGTGGGAAGCCAGGTACTCAACCATTGAGCCATATTAGCTCCCTTATTTACTTTTAATTCTTTCACATGTACTTCCTTAGTTGGCCAGCAGATGGTGGGCTTCAGCAGGCCTCTCAGTTCAAAGCGTGGGAGGAATGTGTTCACTGAAACACAGACGGTATCAATGTGATGGGGGATCCTGTCTGGAGGCTAAGAGACTCACAAGTCAAACTTTCTCAGTGACTATTCTCCAAACTCTGCTGGCAGCCCCTCTTTTCTCCTGAGTAAGAAATAATTCCACTTCCCTCTGGGTCCTCATCAATCAGTCCCTGTCAGTAAAGAGGGTGTTTGAGGGGGTCAGAGGTCTTTAGTCCTGTGCCAACTCCCTGGGCAAACAACGGCACAGCATCTCCCAGCCTGGAAGAGCTCATTGGACACAGCAGACCAAATTTCTGGGTCAAAAGCTGAACCAGCCTTAGGTTGCATCACTCTCTCTCCCCTTTCCTGGGGAGGTGGATCCCTGAGGCCCCCTTTGTCTGTAGCTGCAGGCCTCGGGCCAGAGAATTCAAAGCAATCTGTTTGTAGGGTGGGGTAGGTGTGCCGGCAACGGCAGTGGAGTTTTTACTTACGGTCTTTATGTCAAAGTTCTTTTCCTGTGCGCCTCTCTCTCCTGGGCGGTGTCCAGCCTTCCCCTGGTGTCCTACACCCTGGAACTTTTTCATGGTTATTCTGAGCCTGGGCCAATCATCTTTACTATCTTTGTTTATTGGACTGGCCCTGGAATGAGCACATGACTCATAGGTGACCAATCAGGACCCTTCCCTTTTCTAACTGCAGGTGTTGGAGAGGGGCAATTTTTTTCCACTCTTTACTGTAGTGATATAAACCTAAACTGCCTATTGCTGTATTCAGATGTGTGAGGACAGTTGTCTGGAGAAAGTGAAGCAATCGTACAGATAAATACTGAGATAGAGATATGAGAGAGGGAGAGAAAAGGCCTCTGAGAGAGAAGAGAGAGAGAGAGATGGACCTTGAGTCTATGTCCATCCTGCACTATCCATGGTTTGAATTCAGATGCCTAAAAATCCACACACCCCCTTTTAAAAATAAAACTATTTACAGTTGGAGTTTTGTCACTTGCAACCAAGGACTCCAGAGTAGTACTCTTAGCCACCATGTTTTATATCATTAGGCAAGAAAAGAGTTTTTCACATCCAGTAAAAAAGGCATACAGACATACCCATTACTAAGTTAAAAACAAACAAACAGAAACAAACAAACAAACAAACAAAAAACCAAGAGGGATTGTGTTTTTTGATAGGAAAAGCCTCTCAGATGGGGTAAAAAAAAATCTGATGGGTTGACAGTAGAAGTACAGAGCTCTTCTGTTTAAACTCCAGAATCAAGACTGTTTAATTTTTTGCTGTTTTGTGCTGAGATAAGTTTGATTCAATTCAAGATGCGGATTTCATAAAAACCATTTTTGAAGGTTTAGCGCTGATCTTGTGGGCATTGTGTTGGTTGTCACCTTGGAGGAATAGGGAATATGTATAATATGTAGTTCATACCCTCATGTGGCTTAAAATCAGCTACAGAAAGGTGATGTAAACCTGTGAAATATTTAAATATTACAATAGAAGAACTATAGGTCCTAACCCAAAAGAAATGAGTGGTTCTCTTGATGCTACTTTAGGCCAGTTTAGCCTAGAACTTTCTTACAAGTCTCTGTCTTATAGACTGATCATTTTTCTCTCTCTCTCTTTTTTTTTTTCTTATCTCCCTCCCTGGGCTTGAGGCCTAGCATGGGGCAGAGGACCTTGGCTATGAATGGGACTATAGCAGCAAGTCTGCTTTTAAAAGTGAGGTTGTAAAAAAACACCTTTGGTATCAACATAGAGGCTGAAGAACCTTTGTTAGGAAGGAAGTGAAAAGCTCAGCTTTTCTGTGGGCCAGAAATGCTGAGCCTGCAGGATCCTCAGCAGAACGGCAGGAAACTGCTTTGCAATGTCTCAACTCCTCCAGGATTGCCCTGCTTTCATCAGATGCTTTCCCTGTTCCTACAGGCAGGCATCGCCCAGAGGAGGAGGGGATGGCAAGGTGCCAGCCATAAATAATGAATAACACCCTCATCTACATTCTTTTTTAGTGGCGCCTGTTTGTACACAGCATTGCAGGAACCGGGAGCCTGAGGAAGTATGACTTGGAGCCCACTTGGGCTCCTTCCTTCCAGTGTGCCTAGCTAGGGAAAAGGCGGGGCTCTTTCCGGCAGACCATCTGCCTTTCTTGAATGTGCTTATTAGTAACAGTGGAGATGGGTCTGTTAGCCTGGGACAGCATCTCAGAGACAGATGCTGAGTTTATGTGTAAAATGTGGCTTCCAGCCAAAGCACTAATCATGATTGCCTGTGAAGTGGTTCCAGCCGTCTGGATGGTACGGCTCCGGCTCTTATGTTGTTTGTACAAGCTGGTAGTTAGAGGTGTTGTGTACAAGATATTTGTAGTCATAATTTCTCCAAACAGGTTAAGGCAAACATTATGAGAATCAGCATATTAATGTGCTGTGTTTCAAATTAGAATTATAAACACACTTTCCTCATTGGAGGCCTAATCTGCTAGGAAGAAACCAGATGTTTAATGATGAAACCATTATTCAGGAGGACCTATCAAAATAAAACAAATTGTTGTTTAAGTGGAGGAAAAAACCTGCCTTGTGTAAGGGAACTTGGAAAAACTGCTTTGAGAGGATTCTTGCTTGTGTTGAATTTCCATGCCTTTTACCACTGCTCAAGAACAAGGGTTTCTTCTAGGAACATCTTTCAGCATATGGGAAGTGGGAGTTCTGCCCCCCATGGGGCAAAACTGCAGGCCAGGACAGTGCATTTTTCCTGTGAAGAGGTGGTAGCTCATATGCTGGAGTAGTAGTGTGGGCAAAGTTTGGTCTAAGAGGCTTTTTCCGATGAATTGAATCCCCTTCCTCTCTCAGTGCTGTTTGAGGAAAGAGCCAGGAAGCAAAGTTTGGTGATGATTGCCATCTGTCCCCTTCACTTGGCGGCCGTGGTTCCTCATACAGAATCCTCATACACATTCCTGCTTCCCAAGTACAGTCCTTCCATTAGCTCCTCACTCTCTTTAAGGGGACACAAACCCACAGCCTTTGCATCTATCTATGAATACATCTTTCTTTCAACTTCTCTTTTCTTCCTCCTTCCGCTTTATAGTCCACTCCACTTTCCCATCTGCCTCTTCTTTCCCTGCCTTCCCCTTCCCTTTTTTCCTCCTCCTTCCCTTCTTTCCCCCTTTCCTGTAGGAAATACATCTTAGAAATATGTCCAGTTGCCCCTTTAGGCCAAATAGCACACAAAGAGTAGGAAGAACCACAGAGATGTGCGTTGCTAATCATTTTTAAAAACTTGACATGGTTATGCATCTTGTCTGAAGTATCCAAAATGCTCCCCTATTGTTTTTTAAGAATTCCAAGTTATTCATCTTCAAATACTTTTGTTTGCTGCTGGTTGGTTTTCTGGGCTGTCTAAGTAATTTTAGAGTACATTAAGCTGTTTTCTAGTAAATTAGCTGAGGCTGTTTGACATGCATAAATTTTTAGTAATTATGGCAATGATAGGAGTAGCAGCTTGAAGTGGTTAGAACCCGCGGATGGCTGGAGGCTTTCCTTCTGCTGGACCCTAGAATCTGGGAGCTATCGAGTCCTGAAGGAATTCAGAAAAGCCAGCACCTCACATGGAGTCTTTCCACAAAACCAGGAGGGTGAAGGTGGCCATTATAAGGGGGATCAGAAAGAATTCATCTCAAAGAGATGAGAATTTTTCCTATTTCTGAAAACGTCTTAATTTCTATTAATGGCATCTCATTTTCCTTGAAATCATTTTTGATTCTTCTTTCCAATCTGTTTCTTGTTTCATATTCTTCTGTGCCATTCAGTCAAAAACATCTGTCAGCTCTTCTTTGCTTACATCTTGCATACAACTCTTTTCTTTTTCACTTTGGCAAGTCATAGAAGGGACTTGGAGTATGATCTAAGTCAACTATCCATCTGATACTTGAATTTTCTCCACAACACCCCCTCACTTACATGATTGGTCTTCTCCAGTGACAGGACACACATCATCTTCCAATACAGCCTGTTGGAATACAGAGTTGGGTGACTCTGATTGCTAGGATAGTCTTCTTTGTGTTGTCTTTAAATCTATGCCTTGATAACTACCACTCATTAATGCTAGGATTGTTATGACAATTAACTGGGATAATGACTATAATGCACTTAGCATAGTGTCTGGTGCAGGGAAAGAACACAATAAAGGGTACCTGCCTTTCTTAGCATTACTACTGGTTCTCTGCATCTCGTGGATCCTGCACCTAGGATTTGTATTACATAAACCAATTCTTCCCATGGAAGCCGTTTGCATAACTGAAGACAACGATTGTCTCTCCCTGACCCCTAGTACCCCTCTCAATTTTTTAAGCTAAATATTCCCATTAACTTGAATCATACCTCACATGACACAGCTTGAGTGGTTTCACAGTGGTCACTTGACTCAAATAAGTTATAGCTTGTTCTTCTAGGCATAGCTCCTAAAAGTGAAAGAAGTTTTTTTTTAGGTCTAATTGCCAGCCATCACTTAGGAAGACAAGACTTTTCTCCTTCAGGTTATTTTATTCACAATTACTGACTTTTAACAAATAGATCTTAAGTGTTAAACAGTTAAGCAGTCTTTCTACTGTAGTGCACACATGTATGTGTGTGTGCTTGTGGGCGTGTGTGTGTGGTATTGTATGTGATGCACCATATATTTGGTAAATTCTCTCAGTTAGCTTAATTCATGCTAGCACAGTTCTTTGTGGCTTTAATTTCAAAGTTTTGAATGGCATTCAGTGGTGAATTGTTAGATATATTAACTTTTTCTGCCTCTTAAAAGCCATTTATTAAATTACCTCTGTCACTACACCCTTGTGGCTTCTGGGTCCTAAGAAAGTTAATGCCCCCATTGGAAGACAACAGCTTTATTCCTGAGCCTTACACATTAGAAGGATTAGCCCCAATGTTTCTGAATTACTTAAGGATGTGAAAAATATCTTTATTTTCTATTTGATGACACTTCTAGGTAATGTGAGGAATTATAGAATAATACCTCAGCTTGGAAAGGATTTTACTCCAAAATAAAATCAAGTCAGATTCTCAGCTGTTGCCTGTTAAGTGCCAGTTTGACATTCGAAATGATCTGAACTTAGTCATTTGGAGAACCCCACAACCAGCAACTATAACTTTCATCCACTCAAAACCCATTTGGCCATGACTGATGAAGAAGCTCATTTTGTTTGGGAGGATTGAATTTGAGCAGTTGGGGATGAAAATATAAGACCTAATGATGGAGTATCCGCTGTGCAACTTCAAGGTCCAAATTTGTGTTCACATTAAAATAAACACTCTTACTTCTATGCCTCTTTTCCTTAGGAAATGTAGGCCAGAATGAAAGTAAACCGGTGTTGAGAAATGGTAGATGTAACACTAAAATATTCTTTTGGTCTTGGAAGGCAGTGTTGTGTGGAGGCCAAGCACAGGGCACAGGAGTTGGGTCGTGGCTCTGCCTCCCAGGTGGTGTGAGCTTGGGTCACTTAAGCTTTCTCGGCCTCAGTCTCCTCGTTTGTAAAATGAGCCTGAAGTTAGTACCTTTCTCAGAAGGCTGGGGTGAGGATTAAGTGAGCTTTTCCATATAAAGGGCTTAGCACATAGAAAACACCCAGGAGAGACTTGCTCCTACAAAAACTTCAAGGGACGAGGTGGATTTACTGTGAAGCAGTGAAACTTAAATGGCACGACTCCTCACTCGCATATACCCCTTTTAAATAAATACTCTCCCTTGTAACTAATTTTGTATTCACAATTGTTCTGTTTTCTTAGACAGGACCTCCCAAATTATATGGTCCCACAAAACCTGGATCCTCCCTTCAGAGTATTTTAAAAGATCGTTCCATTATTACTCCTGCTTGGGTACAGACTCCAGAATTCATCAATTTAAGAAATGCTTTTAATGACTGCTAAAATAAAACATTATTTTTAAAGCATCTGAATGATGTATGTTGTGATAGAGCTTTCCCAGACAGGAATTATCTTGAGGGAGAAGAATTAATTTGTCTCCACGCATATATTAAACAATGGATTTATTTCTGCCAAGGAAAGCAAGAGTGTAGAAGCTTCCTTGATGAGATTTAATAATTTGTAGAATGACCCACAGATGAATGTCACCCGGTGTTAGAACAATAAACCCATTGAAATAATATACACCATCCTTATTAAATGCCTCTGATCAGAACTCCAGTTACATGGATATTTTGCCGTATTTGGTTAAATTGGTGAGTTTGTTTTTTGTAGTCTTGGCTGCCTATGTGACTGCTCTAGAAAATACATGTGCATTTAAGGGAAAGAAAGAGATGGGCCATTCCAATTGGGATTGAGAAGGGAAGGGTGTTTTGGCAGAATTGTCTGGGGGTTGTGGGTAGAACGATGAGAGACACATGGCATGCAGGCTGAGCACGACTAATTTTTCCCAAAGTAGGCAGACTTTCTCTTAGGGGAGGGAAGGAGTTTAGTTAATGAAGCATCAGCTGAAAGAAGCTTTTATTTTATTTTATTTTATTTAAATACAGCTCATGCTGAAGGAGGCAGTCTGATTCAGGAGATTCACATGCCTATACACACACACTCACAGACTGAGAGAGGTTGAATGAAGTGGAGGCTGAGGGAGATACACAATGAAAGATTGAGCAATTTCAAACAGAGATGAGAAAAGAATATATAGTACTTCCGCTCAGTCTGAAGGCAGCCATAGCTGTGGCTAATTTTGAGGGTCAAGGGAAATAAAGATTCTAGTCAGCTTAAAAGTTAACTTTACGAGGCTGAAAAGTGTGTGTATTATCTGAATATTATTGGACGGGCAGGAAGACTTCAGTGAGAGATACAGTGGGGAGAGAACGGGCCAGGACTACCTGCTTAGTGGGTGGCTGAAGTGACTGAAGGCAGCTTGCCTTGGAAAAGAAGCAGAAGTGGGCTGGACTGGGATCAAGAGGGAGCTGACGCTGGACCAGTTGTGACCAAAAAGGCCATGAGCCTGTGAAAATGAAAGGCAATTGATCTTCAAGATAACTGATTAAATTAATTGAAAATTAGATAAGTATTCTAATGCACTGCGTGTTCTTCAGTGATTTATATTCATTTCATTTATGACTTACTAAGTGTTATTGGTTTATTAATACACAGTACACATTTTATTGGTAAATACCATGCCTCTGATTTTTTTAACTGATGCATCCAGTTCACATGTATGCTAAAGTGACAAGGTTTACAGCTAAAACTACATGTAGAATTTTTTTTTCCTTTAAGTTGGTAGCAGTGACATCTGAGAGATGACAAGGCAAAATTCTTGGTTAAGAGAAAAAACAATGAATACTATTCAGAGCAGCCAGGACCTGACTCTTGGCTGGCCATGATTCAAAATCACTTAAGATATGGTTCCATTTTCAACTCCATAAGTACTTACTGAGTATGTCTAGTGATGGCCTGGAGTTAGTTTTTACTGCTCACAAGAGTTGATTGTGCACAGCCCTTCCTAAATCTGCTTTCGGTGGCATCAAATTGGTGAAGTTGGCATATTTGCACCATGAAATATGGGCATATTTGCACCATGAAAATTGGCAATTGCTGCAAATCAGGGTTCTTGCCAACCCAAGAGGGCTGGTAAACATTTACAGGACACCACTGAGCACATCCCATTCCAGGGAACTGTGCTAAGCAATTAGGGGAATTAAAATGTGAGTGAGATACATTTCAGTCCTTAAGGATCTTATAATTTGGTAGAAAGAATTAATGATGATGATGATGATGATGATAGCATTTATTGAGGACTTAACATGCTTCTGCCAGGGGCTTACATGTATTAACTCATTTAATCATTACAAAACCCTATTAAGTGTCTGTTACTATTTTCACTTTATGTATGAGGAAAACTGAGACTCAGAAAAGTTAAGTAACTTGTCCAGCACTCACATGGTGAGTGGTGGAGCTGGGATCCAAGGCCAGACAGTCTGACTAAAACATGTTAAGGACAAACTCAAAGAATGGACTATCATAAGAAATTGTGAGGAAGAAGAAACTTGTCTGGGTGTGGAGCATAGAAAAATCTCCACAGAATGGGTTGAACTTTGGATAGGCTTGGATTTCTGCCAGAATGCAGCGAGAATGTCTGTGTTGGAGAACAGAAGCCTGGAGACAGGATGGTGTGGGGTGTGTGTTCAATCAAGTGAGTGGTCCTGTCTGGCTGGCACGTAGCACATGTGGAACTTAGAAATGGAAATAAAGCTTCAAAGGTAGGCTGAGGCCAGATCATTGGGAGGTGCTGAGTGTCAGATGAAGGCATCTGAGCTTTATTTGATAAATTTTCAAAGGGTCAGTTAAACTAAGTTAAATTTCAGCCCAGACTATATCCAAATGGTCTAAAATTTAGATTTACTACAGTCCTTATAAATTAGATAATACCATACTCACTTTTATGCAATCTTGTTGATTTTTTTTAGCTCTGAAGTATTTGAAGGGCATTCCTTCAAATAGGCAGATGGAAGTCATCTCATTATGTATATATAATATATTCTAATAACTTTATTAAAGGTCAAGGCCTTACACAAGGTTGTATACACAAATCACCCTACTAGGTAGCTGGACTTATGAATTCCTTAGGCTTTCTGAACTCTTTGGTGCCACAGGTACCCTAATCACTGAAGGCCTGGTGCCGAACATTGTCTAATATGCCTTGAAAGAATTAGTGGTCTCTGTTGGTTAAAGTAGCCATTATCCAGTGTGATTTGTAAATTGTTAGACTTTAAATTCCCTGAAGGTAGGAACTATGTTTGTCTGGTTTTTAATTGTCTTCTCAATGCCTGGAAGTTTCTGATACATAGTGTGTGCTCAGTAAATATTTGTACACAGGAACATTCAAGTTATTGCTGCATGCTACACAGATTGAGTTCTCAAAATATGAGTGTCGGAAGCACATATGGCTTAGACAGTTGGGCGCCCACCTCCCACATGGGAGGTCCTGGGTTTGGTTTCTGGTGCCTCCTAAAGAAGACAAACAAAACAACGAGCAGACAATGAAAAAAAAAACACAATGAGCAGATAATGAGCAAAAACAATGAGCGAGACAATGAAAAAACAATGAGCAGACAGTGAACAAAAACAAAAAAAGCGGCTGTGGCTCAAGCAGTTGGGCGCCTGCTCCCACATGGGAGGTCCCAGGTTCAGTTCCCAGTGCCTTCTAAAGAAGAAACAAACAGACAATGAGACAAGCAGACCACAAGCAGACAATGAGCAAAAACAACAAGCAGACAAGGGAGCCATCTTGCGGGGGACGGTTAGTGTCCACACTTTTGGTTCTATTGTAATCAATAATATGCTAAGAACATTGAGGAAAAAACTCAAATTTCTCATTGTTTTATGCATTCGTGGGGTTTTCTTCCTAGAGATGGCAGGTCAGAAGAGTTGAGGCAGGTAATCTCTATGTTCTTTTGTTAAGCAAAATGATCCCAGACTGAAAAAATTTGAAAACCACCTTGTTAAAACACAGAATGTTCATTTCATACCTCTGCCAAGTCAGTCTCAGGAAGTAGGTCCAGACAAACCTCTGCTCACCTGCACTTGGCTTTCCTGATTCCTCAGTGACCCTCAGGTCCTTCTGGTACCTTGACTGATGTTAGTGTCCCAGCTGGACTCACTTTCCTAAAGAAGCACTTTCAGGGCCTCCTTGAGGCCACACCATCCTTGACACTCATATCTCAGGCAAGAATCACTGGTGATTTACCTTGTAGTGCTTTACCAGTAGGTGCTTCAACTTATTAGTTGAATGTCAAATGAATGACTGATTCAATAAATGAATGGACATTCTATGACTAAATGTTGTCATTTCTTGGCTCCTACTGTTCTGACTACCGAATAATAGAATAACATGTAGTAGGCACCCTCCCAGTACACATAAAGCTCTTGATGAAAGGGAAAAACATTGTGGAATCCCCCTTGTTAGCTACCCTGAACACTCTGGGTGCTGCCCATGTGGTGGCAAAGATAGGTATATGAAACCTAATTGACAATTGCTCATGCCCCATACCAAATCACAGAAATATTGGAGAATGTGCTATACCATTTCCCAAGCCTGGGTTTCCTTCCCAAGCGCAACTTGTGAGGAAACGTGGGTGCAGATTTACCTTATTTATCTGGACCACTTACTCCCAAGGCGTGGGCTGTGCACATCTGTGGGATTCAGAAGGGCTTGGCACAATCCGCAGACCATCACCTCCTGATCTCACCCACTGTACATCTTACAATCCCTCCCAACTCCTCCCAAACCACCCGGATGAAGCCGTGCACATGGGATTTTCCTTCCCACCCATTATGTGTACTTCATTGTTTCCTTCTTGTTTTACTAACTTAACTGGATCCCTTTCCCTCCTCCATGGTAACCGATTTCTCCTTTGATTAATTCCATCCAATATCTGCCCTTCCTTCTCAGCACATTTTATAAGAAGGTGCCTGTGGTCACCAAAGACTACAGCATCTTGGATATATTCTTTGTGGGGCTTCTGTCTCTTCCTTAGTATTTCTTGTTTCTTGAGGAAAAATATTCACTAAGGAGGACTGAAGGAAAAAGCATGCTTTAGGTAGGAGGATGAGTGTGTTTGTGTTTCAGGAGACATTCCAGTTAAAATAAAAAGAACAAAAACAACAGAACAATCCTTGATATGGTTTTATATCCTATGAACCTGTTTGTAATTTTAGCCACATTTGGGGGTGGGGGAGGGGCATGGTTACACTCTAGGAGGCAGAGTCATGAAGAAGGGGGAGTATTGAGGAAATTAATTAGTTGAGTCAATTGCTATGGAAAACAGTGATTTGTCCTAAATTTTGAAAAATCAAAATTTCTCCTTTTCACTTCTCCACACCTTTTGTGAACAAACGCATGTCTATGCTATCTCTACTCTAGATGATTTGAGAGTCTCTGATCATTCACCCTTTCATTTTCCATCATTTCAGGCTAAACAGTCCTAAGATTTTAGCCCACTAGGCTCTGCTCCTCTCCCTCACCCTAATTGCCCTTTCCAGGAGTTTCACTAACTCTCTGCTTTTCTTTAAGAAGGACTTCTTATTAGGATTTGCAGATGACACCATAGTCCCTGTCCTATAAAATTAATTGTCATAACAAACCAAAAGCAGATTGAATTGAAAGTAAATACAGCACTTGAAATTACATTTGGCATGATAATAGTTTGAATGCTCAATGCAATGTATTTGCTTCCTTAATTGCAAGCTGTCCACACAACTGACACACAATAACCAGGTTAAGGGCACAGAGTTCATAGTATCCTCTTATGATCCTTTTGTCTCTGTGGGGCCAGTAGTAATGTTCTCCCTTCATTTCTGATTTTATTTATTGCATCTTCTCT
>JAQZBX010064282.1:0-16520 GCA_029593785.1 Cabassous unicinctus
TTCTTTGTGCCCACTGTCTGCTCTCTGTGTCCGTTCGTTGTGTGCTCATCTTCTTGTTTTTTGTTTTTTTTAGGAGGTACCGGAAACTGAACCCGGGACCTCCCATGTAGTAGGCGGGCACCCAACTACTTGAGCCACATCCGCTTCCCATACAGTATATATTAATGGAACTGTAGGGTTTGCCTTGAGAAGCCAGGTACATTTGCATATTTGGACCAGCTATTTAAGAGATTGTCTTGTCCTTTTGTTTCAGAGGAAATAAAATTGACTTCCATAGAACTTTTTCCCCTAGGAATCATGAGATTTTACAGTTAAAAGGATTTACAGATGAGAAAACCAATATCAAGAGGCAGTGACTCTTTTAATATTATTCTTACACAGTAATGCCTTGAGGTACAAAAGTGTTTAGTTTTCCTTAATGATTTATAGAGTTTCTAAAACTTAAGTCCAACAAGTTATTAAATGCTTACTATGTTCAAAGTACCATGTTCAGCTCTAAATCAGGTGGATGAAGTAGGTGGGATACAAATAATTCCCAGACTTGATTTTTCTAGTCTTAACTCAAATTTATTTCATATTTCTCAATCCTCAACTAATAGAATTCCTAGAAGACAAAATGATATATTAGTTATTGATATCCATTTTGCAACAAGCATATAGTAAGTACTCAGTTAATATTTGTTGGATTTTTTGAAGAAAATGATAAACGTACATCTTTTCAACACAAGGTCCTTATCAGAAGATGAGTCTCTGTTCCTTATTTTGTCAAATCTTAAGATTTACACTTGGAAGAAAACTCAGAAACTTTGGAAAACAAAGTTCATTGGAAAATTCCTATAATACTCTGGATATCTAGGCAGTGAAAGTCTGTCTTCATCAAAATGAAATCACTTGTGTGACTTTCATTATTGGATACCTCTCATGGTTATAACTTTTTTCATCAGATGTAAAGAAAATCTGCTTTCTTTGTAACGCCTGCTGGTCAGTAACCACAACTGTGCCTTCTTCAGCAAGGTGAAACAAATTTCCTCCTTGGTAATAGGTCTTCAGATAGTTGAAAACTGCAATCTTGTCTTCTCTTCACTATCAATTAAAAACACCAATTCTGTCAGTCTTTCCTACATGACAGGATTTCTTCTATTCCTACATGACAGGTAATTTCTTCTATTACCCTCTTCTGGAGATGCTCTAGTTTGACAATGAGCCTCCAATGTGCTTTCAGATCTGCAAGAGCTAAAAGTGTTATCCCAGTGTGGTCCAACCTGACCACAACAGAGCCAGACTGCTATTTCCAGTGATCTGCACACTACCTTTTTATTAATGCAGACCAAGACTTTCAGTCTTTTAATAACCACATCACATGTTGGTTTCAGATTAAAGTTTGCTTAACAGCGCATTTTATCCATATCATGGAAAAAGATAAGTCATTATGAGAGAAGTTCTTCATTAAAATAATTGAAAAAAAAGTAAAAATTATAATTAAAAAAATTTTTCCACCTTCTGCATAGATGCATGAAATTTATTAAATCCTCCAATAGGGAAGATAACTTATAAGTAATAAAAGCTCAAATTAAAGTAGGCTGAGTAAAGGGTAGACAGGAAATTAAATCAAAGAATGTTTCTTTTCTTGTTTCTGTCTTTTTTTTTCCTTTCCATTCTTAAAATCTTTCTACTATTTCAGCTAATGATGCTGGCTACTTTAATAATGAGATGGCACCAATTGAGGTGAAGACAAAGAAAGGGAAACAGACAATGCAAGTAGATGAGCATGCTCGGCCTCAAACAACCCTGGAGCAGTTAAATAAACTTCCTCCAGTTTTCAAGAAAGAAGGAACGGTCACTGCAGGGAATGCATCGGTAGGTATCACAATAGATTCTCTTGACTTCCCTGATGTGTTCAGTGCAAAATAATCATGAAGTATCTTTTAGATCAGGGGTTCTTCACGGACCCCTTTGCCAGTCAGATGAAAACCATGGACCCTTTACTAAGTCCACACTATACTGCATGTTATTTAATAACTATATCACACCTGCACCAACACAGCCCCACAAGAATAATGTTTTTATGAATTTTCAATTCAAATCACAGACCCCGGTCCATGGACCCCTGGTTAAGAACCCCTGTTTTAGATACTGTTCATGCTAGTCTTTGGTTATTTAGGTAGTAGTAGTGTTCTCTAGTAGTGTTCATACTCTATTAATTTGGGTTTTCCTAGTCCAAAACAAAATATTTTAGTGGAGGGCCCTTTTATCTTCTAATTTCTAGTCTTTTCAAGATGTTGCAAGGAAATCTACCTGGTTAATTAACTTGGTTTTCATACTGATATTTTGTTTTGGCTTGGTTTTGTCCTCACTTAAACAACTCATTAGATTGCTTCTTATATCTACCCACATCTGTATATAAGCTTTTCCTTGACATTGTTTTCTATTTTCCCTTAGTGAGGTTGTATTTAGTGCTTTAAAACAATCCCCTTAATCCACCAGAGTACTACTAGTACTACTTGTTGTATCTCAGATTATGCCACTGCTTACTATGTATTGCCCATATACCTAATACTACTCTATTAGTGCAGACCTTGATCCTTGTCCTGGATTCTTGTCTGGATTCTTTTACCCTCTAGTTAATTTACTGTTTCTGTTTTCAAGGGGGTATCTGATGGTGCTGGAGCTGTTATCATAGCTAGTGAAGATGCTGTTAAAAAACATAACTTCACACCACTGGCAAGAATTGTGGGCTATTTCGTGTCTGGATGTGATCCCTCTATCATGGGTATTGGTAAGTTTATAGGGAAACACACTGGTTCTGTTTCTGGAGATAAGTCATCTTTGGCCTCAGATGATTGAAAAAGTAACTATATCAAGGTCACTAGTGTAGAACAGGAGATTGGTAATTAGTTATTTAAACAACTAACTTATATGAAGTGCTTAAAATACTCAGAACTTGCTAAGCAGAATAGGAAAATCAAGACAGTATAAACTCCTTTTGGACAATAATCATATGTTATGATCCATTTGAGATATTTAAAATTAACATACAAAAAATAACAGAAGACTTGTGTGGTACTGACAAGATAAAAGAAATTCTGAGATGGGAGAAAATTGTGGAGTTGAAATAGAGGAGATAGCACTGCACCTCCCTGCTGAGTGTTTTACTCATTAATGCATCTCATTTAATCTTCCCACCACTCTAATAAGGGAGACTTCTTTGCAAATAAGGAAATTGAGGCTTAAGGAGGTTGTCTTGTAAGGTTCAAAACTAGTAAGTGATGTTACCAGGGTGTGAATCTGGTCTTTAATTTAAGTGCTCTTTACACTGTGAGTTAAACACATTGTTTCAGGAAATCAAAATAGCACTCACCCAGGTTCAGCTGATACTTAATAGCAAAATGAATAATTATAAACAATGTGTCTAGATTGGCAAAGTACTAGCTAGAGAAAATTTGGAACTCCCTATAAACATATGTCATATTGGTTCAAAAAATATGAATTAAAAGCAGAACAAAGAGGTTTTTGCTAGATTCACTCCTAGGGACCGCAGGTAATGCTAAATTTTAATAGTTCCTGTCATCATTCTCTGGGAATTAGGGATCTAGTTAGGTGCCTCATTTACAGAGGCCTTGTGTCCCATCTGTACCCTCACACCCATAGGAAAATCCTGCCCAAACTTATAGTTTCTGATTCTTGATAGTTCCAAAGAGTTTTCTCTGATCTTAGGCCTTTTTCTTTTGACTAACTAAATTGTTGTTGTTGTTGTTGTTGTTTGAGGGAGGATACCAAAATAGAAGGGGAATGACCTGTTGCTGACCTGCTCTCAGAGGTCTTTGAATGAAGCCCGCTGCTCCAACTCAGATAAAACCACTTAAGCTGATTTGGGAATAAGTTAATACCCAACCATATTTGCTGCATGTCCTTCAGAGAAGATATCTCTGTACAAAATTCCTAAGAAAGCAAGCTGGCATGTCCCTTCTTCACCATCTTTCACTATGTGTCCCAAATTATGTCACCAGAAACTGCAAGATATTTAAACATCTGTTAAAAGTCAATTTTTCCCTATGCTATAGTCTTTTAAAAGCTTATTAGTTTTCAGCTGCCTACTTTCAGAAAAAATATAGTTTTAGTCTTAGAAATAGAAGGTAGCTTGAAAATTTAAACATCTGTATATTGGTATGACCCATTTATTATTTCAGTATCTTAGAGCAATGGTTCCCAACCTGAAATGATCATCAAAATCCACCTGTAACCCCACAGTATTCTAGGACAGAGCTCAGGAATGTGGGTTTTCTTCAATGTACCTAGATGCTTTTGATGATCAACCAAATTGATCTGATACAGATAAATAGATATTTTATAGTTCTGATAAATTAACATTGTCAGGGAGAAGAGAAAATGTAGTTTTCCTTCCTTCTATTCTAGGACCTGAATGTTTGCCCTAAAGAACAATGAAGGCCATTGTGGAAGGATTGGTTTTTTTACCCTCAGGGCTTGAACAGAGCTATAAATGCCAAGTGTCCTACAATGTCAGATGTCACCTTCACCAAGAGAGCTTATCTCTCAGTTGTAGAACTGGATTACACTAGGTAACTACATGAATTGCACCACTTGAATAAGCATGGAAGAATAGGTTATCAACTATCTGGTATGGACTGATTTGTCAATCTAATTTCTGAGAATAGTTAGTAGTTCCTCAGTTAATGCAGGTATCCAACATGTAGCAAACCTTAGCCCTTCAGAATAGCTTCTGTACCAGAAAAATGGGGGAAAACCAGGACTTAGAACAGAAATGGCTCCAAGAAGGACACAGTTATAGAATGATAGTGCTCCCTGGAACTCTTCAGGAATGGCAATGGCCAGAGTTGGTGGGTGGAGCTTTGAGCCTCTTCAGCTGGTGCACTTGTGACTTTATCTGTTATTGAACTTCATTTGTAGAAAGGATACCACTGCTTAAGAAGAAAAAGGTTAAAAAAAACTCATTCAAAACACTTCTCATGAGAAGCTTGAAGCCCAAACAGGTGCCCAGGGTCACAGAGCTATTTGTGACAAGAGCCAGGGCTAGAAATAAGGTGTCCTTTTCCCAGCCACATATACTATATCTTGCTGCATCTTAGTAAATAACAGAGTAGTCTGGAAAGAGTCCTTTAAAAATCAAGTTATGGCCCAGCAGTTGTTACAATTGACTGTAATGATTCTGAGTTAACAGAAAGTATTGAATCATGCCTGCTGTGTTGTTTATGAAACCAGGGAGGTGCTTTGTTCTTTTATAACCATGCTTAAAAGCCTTCTCACCTTTTAGGTGTGTGTATATTTCACTACTATGGGATACTTCATTCCCTGACCATGCGGGGTAACAGATACTTTACTATTGACTACCCATCCCATTTTCATGTCCTAGAGATACAAAAAGAATGTTTTTAATTAGATTCTGTATTGAATCAGTAGCCAGCACAGAACTGGCACTTTAAATTGAAACTCATTAACTGGATGGCCCTAACCAATAAGCAGACGATTGTCCAAAGAGAATTTTAACAGGGCAACTAAATAAACTAACATTATATTTAAATTGCATTATGCTTTTCTTGTAAAGACTGAGTTTCCATTCTGCTTTGGGTGTATTTGTGAAACTCATTTCAGAATGATTGCCTACTTGAATTCAACAGAACATACCCATATTTTTCTTTTTAGACATTTAAGGGAAAGAAGTAGGTCATTTCAAGCCAGATTTTTTTTACCCTTTGGGAAAAGAATATTGATTTACTGTAGAATTATGAAAAATATTAAACTGTCATTGGTGATCATAAAAAAATGTGGGAGCTAAAGGATATTTCAGAAGTCTTATTAGGTGGGTTTGAATTTCTTGAGTTAGGGGTTATGTTTTATTTAAATTTCTCTGCCCAGAATTGGAGTTATAAATGTATTCCTTGTTTCAAATATCTTTGCCCTAGAGTGCTTTGAAGTTTCCTTTCTTTTTGTGCCTATTTGGATATGCTGCTGCTATTTCTTGCCTTTTGTCCAAATGGGCTTGAAAGTTCAGAGGGAGCCACTATCACTTCTGTACTAGGAATGCATATGGGTTGGATCCCAGGAGAGTACTCAGACTGCCTTGCCATTTGATATCAAGTATGTTATATAAATGACGGAAAATCCCATATACGACTTCTTTGGCTGATTAGAATCTTAAAGCCATATGTAACAGAACTCATGTGCATTTTGACTGCATAAACAGCTTTTTACCTTGGTCCCATTTTCTATTTCTTTATTGTTACATCATTTAAGCATACTGTCAAAGTAGCAAAATTTGTGTCTACTAATAATAATTATTCAGTCACATTATTTCCTCCCTACTTTTGTGAAGAAAGGGAAATTTGATAGATACATAATATAAGGTGAAATTGATTTTTATTCTAATACAGGTCCTGTTCCTGCTATCAGTGGGGCACTAAAGAAGACAGGACTGAGTCTTAAGGACATGGATTTGGTGGAGGTAGGTGTTCTTTTTTTACAACATGAATAAAGTACTTACTTTTGTGGCATAAATGGCTTTAATTTGGTATTTTATAGCCCTTTTTGTTTGTCTGTGGTTACATAAGGTAGGTGAGAAAAATCCTATTTTATAGATTAAAGTGAGAATATCAGGTAAAATAACTGGCCTAATAGAAAAGCAATACCTAGTAGCAAATCTAGATGTTTCTTGCCCCTCCCCAAGTTGAGGGTCCCCCAGACTTATCTGTGGCTTTTCCACCATAGTTGTGGATTGATTTGGTATGTGCCTATCATAATTTTTGACATTGGAAGCTTAGATTAATTGGTCGGTTGATTCTTTTTTTTAAGTGTCAGTGTTAGCAAAGGCATTTTAAGTATTAGTGGTGGATAAGGAAAACTTAAAGATGGATTTATATACATTCTACATTTTTAGACTATTTGAAAATATTAGGTGATTAAACATTTGCTGTTTAGGATTAGGAAATAACTGCTATAACAAAACAAAGCTGTCTATTTAAATTGATAAGCAAGGAACCCCTTTACACTAGGCACATGTGAGATTTCCTCTTCTGGTAATCCAGGATACAAAGTCTCTAGCCCAGGAAACCATGGTTTACCCTTACATCTCTTCTTCCATTCTTAGATCACAGTTCAGAGCCTCATAGGGGCTCTTTAATTACCCTATTTTGTATCAGCAGATAGTTATTGCTAAATTGCCAACGTCAGATTCTTCATGCTAAGAACTCTGATGACATATATCAGCTCTGCAAAGCTGTTCATGTTATTTTTACATAATACAACTACTCAGCACTATAGTTGATGTGGCTGTCTTTGGAATTTTTGATGATCATGCAGAAGTTTTTCCCTAGGTTCAGAAGCCTATTTTCACAACATATTCTAGGTCTCTTAGTGCCTCCTTGAGCATGACTATATTTATAAAATAAAAAAATAATGTTAGCTCTAAGGACAAGTATGGCACCATTGTGAGAATGTACAAAATATAGTAGGTACAATCACAGGACCAGGAGTAAGGGTTTTGATCCCAGTTTTGTAAAAGTTTCTTAGACTCTTGTTTTCTTATCTATAAAATTCCTGAGCTAAGATCATATGAATATATAGTACTATAAATTTGAAGTATGATACACATAGGAAAAGTGATTATCATAACCAGCCTTGGTAGGTATGATATAACAATATGATTCTTTTCATTTCTGCCACATTTCAGCATAGTAACCATCCTCTTCATGTATCTGGCTCTGAAAGTTTATTCTTTGTTGTCTATTAGTTTGTTCTGACTATGGTTGATAGTAAGGGTTATTAATAACAACAATAAGAAGTAACACACCAGACGCTTAATACCTAGGATTTCATTTAACCTTGGCAATAACTCTGAGGATGATACAACTGTCACATTTTACCATTGAAGAAAATTGGATGTCAGAGAGTTTAAATAATATGCACAAGTTCATATATAGCTAATAAGTAATTATAGCCAAGAGTTTAACTGCCCATATAGCTCCACAACCTATGAACTTTCTACCAGATCCCACTACCTCTAGTATGTATCCAAATACAAAATTACTGAGGACTTCTAGTCTCTAAGAGATGCAAGAATATCATTTAGTAAATATACTCATTTTCAAGCCTGCTATATTTACACACAATAATTTAAGATAACCTTGCAAGATAATTTAGAAGAAACAGCAAAAGAAATATTAAAATTAGCTATCAATAGGACTGGAAAATTCTTGGTTAAAAATCAGTTTGTGATTAAGGATTTTTATCAGTGTTTTGATTTTTTTAAGGTGAATGAAGCTTTTGCTCCCCAGTACTTGGCAGTTGAGAAAAGTTTGGATCTTGACCCAGGTAAAACTAATGTGAATGGGGGAGCCATTGCTTTGGGTCATCCATTGGGAGGATCTGGATCAAGAATTACTGCGCACCTTGTTCATGAATTAAGGTACTTGCTAGAATAATTGCTGCATTTCAGATTTGCTGTCTTTAAGAGAAATGCATGGATTTGGGTTTTCCAAGAACAGTCCAACATTTTTCATTCTTCATCCTCATATCTCCCTGCAGTGGTTCTCACAAGGAATTAATTGTTTGGGCATGGCTTTTCAGCCGAGCTGGCCTTGTAGATGATCCAGTCGACTTGTTAGTGGTTCTGCCTGAGGGACCCGCGCTCTTCCTCCTGTTTGCTCTGTGCCATGCAGCCACTCAGCACATGCTCAGTGGGGTCCACTGTGTGCCTGGCCTTGTCCCTGGTGCTGGTGCATGGCAGTGAACAGATAATGAGGCCCTGGTTCTCATGGCATGGGCATTTTAGTGCCTGTTATAGAAGTAAGATAAGTTTAAGAAAACAAGCAAAATACTGAGGGCCTACTGATCTTGATCTGTCATTTCAGGGGCTTAAGCAAACTAACAATTTGGGTTTGAGCTTAGTTGTTATTCACTGTTTTCAGGATTCCAGGAGGGAGCCTTCTCTGTCTTTGATACTTTTCAATTATGATAAAAGAGCTCTTCCTTCTGGTACTGTATATTTTGGGCCATTTTGCTCTGTTGGTAGGGCAATTGCAAATATAACCAAGTATGTCAGGCTGCAGATTGGCTCCTTGTAAGGTAGATGAGACTTTTATTTCATTTAATAATTCATTGAGTTGAAATGAGTAATTGACATATATAAATATAATTCCTGGGTAGTTTACTCAGGTCATTCTATCAGAACCAGGAAATGAGAACAGATGGAACTTTAAAAGATGCTGATTTTTATAAAAGGGATATGAAATGTTTCTGAATTATCTGCCCTTTCATGCCTACAGATGTCATTAATTACATTTATTCTAAAGTGCAATAAAAATCTAAAACAATATAAATCAAAGGGCTGAGTTCATTCCCCCTCCCTCAACTTCCTATCTTTATCTAAATTACCTCTTATCCTCCCTTCTTTCCCACAGCACACTTCAGTTTGATATTTCTTTCAGTGCCACTGATCCTGAATCTGTCCATCCCTTTCTCAAGTCACTTTCCTCTTCTGTGTTGCCACTTTCAAAATAAATAAATAAAAATATTCAGCTTTCCAAAGTCTTTCTCCTGCTGTGACTATAAACCAATATTGAGGATAGAAAGAAAGGTTATGAAGATGATCTGAATGGGAATGAGTAATGCAAGTGTGTCTGTTAATTATTTATAGCTTAAGCTACATTTACTCTCTTTCTAGTAGATTTCAACTACTGCTTGCTTTCTTAGGCGTCGAGGTGGAAAATATGCTGTTGGATCAGCTTGCATTGGAGGTGGCCAAGGTATCGCAGTCATCATTCAGAACACAGCCTGAGAAGAACAAGAAGCCTGCCATGCCCTCCTCTTACTTCACTTGGCTAGGCCACAGTGAAACAGTGATCTTCAGAGCAGCTGCCAAAAATGGCCATGCCCTACCATCAAAACAGTAATTGAGTTTGATCAAAAGATGCTGAGCAAAGATGCATTTATCATGAATAAAAGCCCATGCCAGAAATGAGTTCTCTCAAATTTGCACCAGTGGACTATGATGTATTTCTGAACTAAATCCAACTATAAAAGGCCTTAAAAGAAATTGTATCCTTGCCCAGTAACTACTTCTTATGCCTTAAATGTTGTAATTACAAGGAAATTAAATAAATGTTGCCTTAACTTTAGCTAACCCCTTTCCTGTCATTTCTTATATTAATTTTCTTAATATTTTGAGAACCAGTTTAATTTGTTGAGTGATGTTCATATTCATTCTGAGATAAGTGTCAAAGGAACAAAATTGCTGAACTTATTCTTGATATTAGCAAATGATGTCATATCACATTGTTTCTCCCTTAAATAAGGACAGTGCTGTTTATGTGTTAAAACTCTTCAGACTTGAGTGGAACATAGCTTCTTCAAGAAAGATTTATGTTCATTTTAAGGACCAGATTTTTAAATGGGAAATCTAAGGCTGATAAAAGACTAGAAGTTATCTCCGAAGGAGGCACATGACACCCCTTCTCCCACCACTAGGGCTTCCCAGCAATCAAAGTATTCTGGAGAGAGTGTAGACTACAATGTGAACTATGGTCCGTGCTCAGTGGCAAAGCCCCAGGATGCATTTATCAATTGCAGTGAATGTGCCACACTAAGGAAGGATGTTTATGTGGGAGGATGTGGGAGGTATGGGGAGTGGGGCATATGGGAATCCCTATATTTTTCATTTAGCATTTATGTAATCTAAGTATCTTTCAAAAAATAAAAAATTATTTAAAAAAATAAAGTATTCTGCCATTAATGCCTGCCATGTGGCCAACTAAAATGAGACATTAGGAGACATCTATTATAAATCACTGAGCTTGTGCTAAAATTTAAGGAAGCCTAATTATGCCGTTGGGGCCACAAACTAAGGAGGCCAGTTTTTCCTAGATTTCATCTCCCTTCTTCACCTTTCCTGTTCATCTGGATACCTCCTCTCTCCACTCCTTTTTCATGGCACATCTCTAACCCAGTGGTTCCAACAGGGGGACCTTCATTCCCAGGGAACATGTTGCAATATTTGGACACATGTTGCATTGTCAAGACTCTTAAAGGTGTCAATGCTGCTGGCCTCTAGTGGGTAGTGACCAGGATGCTGCTAAACATCCTGTAATGCACAGGACAACCTACAATTAAGAGCTATCTGGCCCAAAATATCAATAGTGCTGCTGTTTGAGAAATCCTGCTCTAACCATAAATCCATACTTCCCCTTGTCATGTCATCCTCCCCTTTTGTGTTTATATATTTTTTACACATAATTACATTGGTGTTTATATATGTGTTTATATGAACGTATTCAGCTTTTCAAATTCTTTCTCCTGCTGGGACTATAAAGCAATATTGAGGATTAGGGGAGAAGTTGGGAAGGTGAGGAGAATGGGAACTAGTAATACAAACGTGGCCATCATTACTTCTTTATAGTATAAACTCCTTGTAAACATAGAGATTGCACCAATCTCTTAAATATGCCTCACGAATAAGTCTTTATTTCTCTCACACCCCAACGTGTCTCAAGGCTGGAGGTGGGTCAGTGATCTTTGCTCCTCTCCAGTACTACTTCCAGACCAATCCTTCCTTTCGTAGAACTCCTTGCTGATTTGAGGTTCATGCTAAGCAATTATGCCACCCTGTCACTATCCTTATTTCCATACTGGCTTCCTGCTTATGTCCTTTCCTCCAGTGACTATAGCATCACTGCCTTAGTCACTTTGTTATACCATTATATCATGTCTTAATTCTTAAGAAATAAGCATCCAATTAGTAAAGGACCTCTTAGTTCCTTGACCAAAACACAATGACTTTTTCTTCTTTTAGCCTCCCACTCCCTTGGTCACATCTTGCACTTGGTATCCTAGAAACAGCATCACCTTTGAATCTCAAACATCCCACTCTCTGACCACAACCTCTGCTCCTTCCTTCCCGCTTACCTGCAGAAGTTCTTCACTGCAGTAGTTCCTAAGCTCATTAAATCCAATACATTGACCCTACTGGCTTCTAGCCATAAACCTTACTAACTTTCTTCCTAGCCTAGAGTCCATGTTATCCCTTGAAAATACCCCCATTCCCATTGATCTAGACATCTCTCCTAAATCTGGATTATCTGGTAGGGCAAGTCCCCTTTCCTTGTTCTTTTTCTATTCACTATTCTTGTTAACTTCATGGAAAATCCATCAGGGCCTTTAATTGATATTAAATTGGCTTCTAGGTTATGGATTTATAAGGGAAAATTGACATCTTTTTAACACTGAATCTTCTTGTCTATAAATACTGTTCATCTTGTAATTTACTCAGGTTCTTTTATGCCTTTATTTTAGGGATTTCCTGATAAAAGATCAGAGCTGGCCCCCTTTTCCTTGTCAAGCCCTAATTCATTAATTGGTTCCTTTTTTAAGGCAATGAGCAAAGGATTCACAACTTTTAGAGGCAGATATAAGCCAAAGTTTTTCCAACAAAGTTCTAGTTTTTTGTACTCGATAATGTTAAAATAATACTTGTATGGATATTACCTTCACTGATTTCTCAGCCCTTTGCTGGTGTGGTTTCTTTCCTTTGATTAATGATAGGAGTAGCAGAACGGTCCACTCCCCCCACCCCACCGCCATCATAGGAGAGGCAGATACAAGAGGTCCACCCATGGTCAGGCTCCAGGGCAGCTTCCCAGGAATGAATGGGTCTGACCACTTGTTTATAACTGAGATAGTGGACTAGTGATGACACTCAAGTATAGCTTTTCTTATTTGGGATCCTTAATGGGAGGCAGGCTTCCTATTGTCTCTCACAGAAATATTAAAAAGTAACAAGCCTGCATAATTTCTCATAACAAAAATATTTTTGCAGAACATTTTATACTTTAACTTTCCTTCTTATCTCTATGGGATGAAATGACCAAGGTCACATGTTATTATCCTCTAGAAACACTAGTGACAGTTTATCAAGCCTGTGACTTTCCAGATGAAGGAGGGATTGTCACAGAGCAAAGAGCTCTAAATAGCCCCCTCCCAGGGCATCTCCTGACACAGTCCTTGGTTAAGATTCATTGCTTTCTCCATAAAGGTCTTGTATATTTTTAAGATGTTATTTGAGTAAGATCTTTTTTCTATCTTACTTTCTGTTTAGTTATTGCTGATGAATAGTTTTTGGATATTATGTATCTAGTCAGTGCCCTTGTACTAGTTCTAATCATATAGACAATATTTTTTATTGCCTTTGCATTGACCTCTGATGCAATGTTGGGGGGAAAATGTGGGACTGCTCATATTAGTTTACCATTAAGTGCGATGCTTACAATAGGTTTCAGATATACTTTATCAAGTTATGGAATTTCCCTTCTATTCCTAAGAACTTTATGAATAGCTCACTCATTCTTCAAACCATTCTAATCTAGCACCACATCCACCACTTTACCAAAACTACTCTTACTAATGGTATTACCAAAACTACTCTTACTGATGTCACTGATCACCTTCATATTGCCAAATCTAGTGAAAACTTTCCTGTCTTCAGCTTATTTGACTTCACTAAAACATATGACCCAGTTGGCCCCTCCCTGTCCTTGCAACAACTCCTTTGGCTTCTCTCTTGTTTTTTTCCTACCTCTTTGGCCACTTCTTTTGCTCTTCAAAAGCTGTTTGCTCTTCGAAAGCAGCTATTCCTCTACTGGACTTCTGCTTCTGGGGGTTTCTCAGGATTGGTCCTAGGGTTTTTGTGTCTCCCAACTGTATTTTCTCCCAAAGTGATTTCATCCCTATTCCTATGACTCTAAATACGATCAATTTACTTCCCAGCACTGTTCTCTCCTCTAGCTCCAAATTTCTATCTAACTGCCCTCTTCACATTTCTCACAGGCATCTCCATTTTAAACACACCCCAAACAGTACCTTTTATTTTATCCACCAAACCAATTCCTTTTTCAAGTCTTCCTTTCTCAATGTCACCACCAAGAACTTGTCAGAAATCTGGAAGTTTCCCTCAATTCCACTCTCTCTCTCAGCCCTCATAACCAGTCCATCAGCAAGTTTTATCAGTTCTTCTTCCAGAATGTATCTCAAATCCATCTACTTCTCCCCACCTCCATGACTTTAATCCAAGCTACCAGAATCTCTTGCCTGGACTACCATAGTAGCTTATAAGTTCTCCTACTTCCATTTTTGCTTCTCTCATTGAGAAGTCAGCAGGGGCATCTTTTAAAAACACAAATTATATTAGATCACCTCCCAGCAACAGCTTTCTATCTCCAGCCTCCTTACCTACCCTCGGTGGGCTGGCCTCTACTTATCTCAGCTTATCTCAGACCATTGTTCCAGCTCCCTGTGCCTCAGACAGACTGCCTTTCTTTGGGCTCCTCACATACTATGCTCTTTCATGCTTTAGAGTCTTGTAGGTTTTCTTTCCTCTGCCTGGAATGCCATCTCTGCTGCCTTCCTAGGGCAGGATCCCACTCATCCTCCAAGTCTCAGACATTCTCTCCTTAGTCAGTTGTTCTCTGTTCACCCTAAGTTCCTCTCCCCAAGACTATTGTAGCACCTTGATCTTTATGGTACTTTTCTGAGCTTGTGCTTACTTATTAGTTTGTTTCTTGTCTATTGCCCTCACAAGGGCAAGGACTTCATGTGCCATGGTGCTTGAGGTAGATGCACAATCATGTTGCTGAGGAGAAGGTTGGATGGGTAGATGGATGGATGACATTTGAAGAAATTAAATCATGGGAGAATTGTTCAAAACCACATAGAAATGGAAAAAGTAGCAAGTAGTGGCTCTCACTACAATTTACTTTATTTCTGTCTCCCAGAGTCTGTAGAAATGTCTGCCTGCTTGCCCACCCATGCACACACGTGTGCCTGTGTGTTTTCAATGGAGAAAGGAAAGGGTGGAGAACTGGAAGGATTCTAAAGTTGTTCAGTGCCTGGCACTAAGAATCAGTATAAAGTAATGGGGTAACTATGAGCAATTTACTTTTTCTTTTTTTTTTTTTAAGATTTATTTATTATTTATTTATTCTCCCCACCCCCTCATTGTTTGCACTTGGCTGTGTCTGTTCGTCTTCCTTGTTTCTTTAGGAGGCACCAGGAACTGAACCCAGGACTTCTGATGTGGGAGGGAGGTGCCTAATCACTTGAGCCACCTCTGTTCCCTGCTTTGTTGTGTCTCATATTTTTCTTCTTGTGTCTCTTGTTGTGTCATCTTGTTGCATCAGCTTGCCACGCCTGCCAGTCGCGTCAGCTCGCTGTCTTGCTCGTCTTCTTTAGCAGAGGCACTGGGAACCTCTGCTCCCTGCTTTGTTGTGTCTCTCATTATGTTTTCCCTCTTGTGCCTCTTGTTGCATCATCTTGTTGCATCAGTTTGCCGCGCCTGCCCGTCACACCAGCTCACTGTCTTCTTTAGGAGGCACCAGGAACCGAACCACGGACCTCTCATGTGGTAGGTGGGAGCTCACTTGCTTGAGCCACATCCGCTTCCCAAGCAATTTACTTTTAACCTAACTACATTTGGGGTAAAAGCTAAGTGCATCAGAGTTTCCCCCTAGGATGACCATAGATTTTACCATCCAAATCAGTTCACTTTTGAGAAGTGAAAGGGGATACTATTAATAATTACTCTGGGGCAATAGGTGAAAACTGGTACCATCATATAAACTGGGTCATATAGACACCCTACTTTTTAAATAACCAAACTACATTGTAATGACTCCACCTCAAGTTCAAGAGAGCTGAGCAAATAGTGTTTGAGTATGGATCATTGGGTATGAGCATTATAAAATAGGTGATCAGGGTAGAGCTCGCTAAGTGCTTGACATTTGAACAAACACTTGAAGGAGGTGGTGAGAGCCATGCAGATATCTGGGAGAAGAGGAGGGACGACAGCCAGTGCAGGGCCCTGGGCAGGCGAGTGCCTGGTATGCTTAGGAGACAGCATGGAGGCCAATGTGGCTGGAAAAGAGTGAGCGAGGGGGGTAGTACCCAGAGCTGGGGCAGAGAGGCACCCTGGGGGCATGTCCTGTAGGACCTTGTAAGCCATTGTAGGGATTTTGGCTTTTATTCGGAGTATAGGGAGACAGTGCAGGTTTTTGACTAAACTTAACATTTTAAAGTACCCCATGGTCTGTTCTGTTGAAATAGTAGAGGGACAAAGGTGGAAGCAGGTAGACCAGATAGGATGCTATTCCAGGAATCCAGACCAAGAAATAACTGTCTCAGATCTGCAGTCAGCAATTGAGGTGGCGACATGTTGTCAGATTCTGAAAATATTTTAAAGACAGAGCCTTGAGATTTCCAGATGGACTGGCTCTGGGTTGGGAGCGAGAGGAATCAGAGATGACTCCAGGGCTTTTTATCTGAGTCACTGAGATAGTGAAAGCTGCAGGTAGAGCAGGTTTGGGGGGAAGACCAGTAGTTTAGTTCAGGTCTATCAGATATCCAAGCAGGGATGCTGAGCAGGCACTTGGATGATTTAGAATGGAGCTAGGGATCTGGGAGTCATTGGCCCATACCTGGTTTTAATCAAGAATTAAGGGGGGACA
>JAQZBX010064284.1:0-16531 GCA_029593785.1 Cabassous unicinctus
CACTCTCAGGGTGGTCAGGTACGGGTTGGGCTGCCCAGCTGTTCTGCTCCTTATTGTGATGGGCCTCTTGATCCTGGAATGATGAATTCAGGGGGTGATACCTGCAACTTTAAGAGCAGTGGGAGTTACAAGGATTACAGTATGTGGACCTGTCAAGCAAGGCTGGAGTGGTTCTTTCCTCCAGTCTTTGACTCAGACCTGGTACTGGCTGATGATGGTGCACCAGGTGTCCCAAGGGGCTGAGGTTTTGGGACAGGACAGTTTTATGTATTTCAGCTAGAGTTCTTCCAAGCTGCTGGAGAATGGAATCTAGGTTGGCCTCCCCCGGAAGCCTGAGACTTCCTCTGAACGCCCGGACGATTGGGGGGTGGCCGCCCAAACAGAATTTCAAAGGGAGAGTAGCCTGTGGGTCCTGGGGTGCACCTAACTTGGAGAAGGGCTAAAGGGAGTAAATCTCCCCAGGGGAGACCAGTTTCCTGGCAGAACTTTGCTAGGGTGGCTTTGAGGGTTCGATTCATGTGCTCAACTTTCCCTGAACTTTGAGGCCTGTGCTACTTTGTTTTTTCATGTACAAACAGGTTAAGGTCTCAAGTCACATTTGGAAGCCCCAAGGCGGGGGCTTGGCTGATTTGTTTCTTGATGTTTTGGAAAGCCCCCTGTTGGATTTCTCCCCAGGCAAGAGATTCCCTTTTCGGCCCTGCCAGAGTTTTGTAAAGGGGTCTGGCCATTGCTGCAAACCTAGGGATCCAGATGCGTCAGAACCCTGCTGCTCCGGGAAACGGAGCTGTCTTTTTGTGGTGGGTGTGGGGATGGAGCAGATCACCCTTTTCCGCTCGGGTCCTAGAGTCCGAAGCCCATGCGAGATGTTGAACCTTAGGTTTTTGACCTGCTGTCTACAGATCTGAGTCTTTCTCCACCCAGTCCGTGTTAAAAGTTGGAGGAGGGTTTGGGTTCCTTTCCAGCAACTTTCTTCCACATGAAGTCTCCATTCTTCGCTTCGGGGCACGGTGACAAGGAGAGTGAGACTGGTTCCGAGGCTTAAGCTTGCTGGCCCTTCAGGTTTGAAGGTAATCTGGGCCCCAAGTTTGGTTAGGAGGTCTCTGCCAAGCAGGGGAACCGGGCACTCAGGCAGGTACAGAAACTCATGAGTTACTTCATGGCCGCCGAGCTGGCAGGTCCTTGACTGGCAAAAGGGCCGTCGGTTCGACTGGTCTCCAGTCGCCCCTATGATATTAGTGGTTTTTCCACTAAAGGGGGCAACGGGGGTTGTGACTACAGAATGTTCAGTGCCAGTGTCCACCATGAAAGTCATTGTCTGGTCCCCGACTTGTAATTTGACCATGGGCTCATGCGGGCCAAGTTCCAGTGAGCCTGGTCGCCCCTATTCAGGGTTGAGTCCTGCCAGCCCGATCAGGTGGTCTTGGGGCTCAGGTCAGTGTCTGAGACATCTGGGGGCACTCATTTTTCCAATGCCCGCTCTCTTTGCAGTAAGCGCATTGGTCTCTGGCCAGCGGGGTTCTCCTGGTGCTTCCGGCTCGGCAACTTCGACCCGATTGATGAACACTTTGTTGACGAACTCTAGTGGTTGAGAGATGTTCATGCCCGTGAATCCCTCCAACTTTTGAAGTTTTTTTTTTATGTCTGCTTCCGCTTGTGCCACGAAAACAGCATTCACCATCCTCTGGTTTTCTGGAGCTTCTGAGTCGAAGGGAGTGTAGATCCTGAAGGCCTCGCAAAGCCGTTCATAGAAATCCCCCAGAGACTCATTGGGTTTTGAATATCTGAGGTTGTTTTTGTCATGTTCGTGGGTCGTTTAGCCCCTTCTTGGACCCCTCAGGGAAGTGCTTCCCGATATAGTTGAAGCACAGCCAGTCCCTGTTCAGTGTTAAAGTCCCAGTTAGGCTTAGTTTTTGGTGCCACCACCCATGCCCAATCCTCCGGGTCTAGGACACCAGTAGGGGCCTGCTCTTGTCCTGAGGCCGGGTGGACTCTGCGTCTCACGGAGGGGCATCTGCAATGCGGGCTGCGCCGATCGATCGGAGTCTCCTTGCCAATGGGGTTGCAGGACTCCCCTCTGGGGGTGTTGTCGGTTCTGCAAGGGCTGGGGGTGGTGTCCCTGTGTGATTTGCCTGTACCTCTGGGCCAGGAGGGGATACTGAAGGAGGAGGCGTCTCTGGGAGACACACCGGTGCTCCTAAGCCAGGAGGAAGGGCTGGGGCAGTTGGCACATATGGCGGTGGGAGCAGTGGTGGGTCTTCTTCCGAGGACCCCTGATAAATGACTGGTTTCTGGTGCCTCGCTTCTTGTGCAACTAAGACCCTGCTCTGTCCCTTCTTTCCAACGCACAAGCGAACCCAAGAGGGCAGAGTCCAGGCTCTTTCTAACCAGGAGTCAATATAGGGGAACTGACCTGGGTGGCTAGGGGTTCTGGTGACTACTAGCCACACCGCACAGACCTTGGCTATGTCTAGGGTCCCTTCCGAGGGCCAGTCGATGTTAAAAGTGGGCCACTCCAACTCACATAGAGTTCGGAGGGTGCCGGGGTTCATCTGGATACCATAATCTCCGGAAAATCCCTTCCTGAAGTTCTTAAGCATGCAATTCAAGACAGTGGGTTTTGACTGTAATGAGCCCATACACTGTGTCAGTGGCGCAAGACAGACAAAGGTGGGGTGCCTCTTTCAAGGCCACTCAGATGCCCGCCTGTCCATGTCCCTCGCGAGAACTTAGGCTCGTCTTAGCTAAGGTGTCCGGACAATTTTCCGGGTGGGCTGTTATGCCAGATGACATAGCTGTGGAAACAGGTTGGGACCCACGCTCACCCCGTGACATAGGCCGTGGGGCCACAAACTGGTACGATAGGTGCAAGCCCCTACCGTCCACATTCACGCACACAATCACTCAGAGGTTAAACAATCCCTCCCACAGGAATTGCCCTATACTGGAGTCTTGTCACGTGAGACCTTAGGAGGTGATCAGTCTCCTCTTCCATCTGGAGATGGGCCTGACTGGGGCTTGGCACCCGGTTGCTTACCTTTCCGAAGTCTTCTGATATCGTTCAGTCTGTCTCTCTCCCTTGAGTCCGACGGGGATGTGGGGATGCGGCCTGCGGTGGTCTGCCTCGGAAGGAGGTCCCGTCAAGATGACAGGAGGCGCCTACCTCGTTCGCTCGGAGATCGCCGTTGGCCGCACCCTTCAGTCCCAAGCCGGAGGCACAATGGGCCTGCTCGGTTGGGTTTTCCGGTCAGGGAACCAAATGTTGCGGCTGTCACGATGAGAAACCCAAAATGGCACTCGGAGGGAGCGGAAGAACCAGGCTTTATTACGCGCGCGGGCCCAGAGGAAAGTTCAGTTTCCAAATTCTGGGCCCACAGCCCCAGTTTTCTGGAGTTTTTATTGGGGTCTGCAGGCTCCCATTCATTGGCTAGCGAGTTGGCAGGTGGAATTTTTCCATTACCTTAGGCAACTAAGCAAGCATGGTTACAGAAGCAGAACTGCAGGTTACGAAATCAAGCAGGCAGGGTTACAGAGCCAGAAGTGAAGGTTTCAGTTCTAAGGCGGGAGATTCTTGTCAGGAAAAGGGGGAGGGGGAGGGCTGCAGTGACTTTTCCTTATCAGTGATGATGGTGATGATAATAATGGCTAACATTATTTAGTACTAACTAACTCTGAGCCAAGCACTCTTCCAAGTACTTTACAAGTATTATTCATTTGATTCTTATAAATATTATCTCCATTTTGCAGATGAGGAAACTGAGGCATGGAGAGCAAACTAACCTACCACACAACTGATAAATAGAGCTAGTGAGGGAGAGGGCTCTCAGGGAAGGATTTCTGGGAAATGGGCCACACCAGTGCCAGCTGTGGATAGGAGATATTGATACAGAGGAAATGGAAAGGCATCATGGTCAGCTGGAACATGGTTGTTATCTTGTTCACAATGGCCACATGTCTCCTTGGAGTTCTGTTGTTGACCTGCCCACGCTGGGCCTGCCTTGGCCTCCACCACCACACACTGCTCTATTGAGCATTCTCTCAGACTGGCATGAAGCAGGAGCTTGTTGGTAGTTACCAGGATCATGGGATTTGACATTTACACTCGTTCTTAGGCTGATGCTGCTTAAACAGCCAACTCCTGATTTCCGTGATGTCTCTCTTACTGAAAATTATTTAATTTCAAAAGCAGTAGATCATCATTCTAGAAAATAAATCATCATTACACATGTAATGGAAGAGAAACAGAAGAACAAGCTCTAGCCAATTGTGCGAGTTGGGGGAGATGACTCTTAAAAGGTTTCTTTGTGAGTTCTTTAGGATATGAAGGGTCAAGATTTACCTGCCATGAGGGGAGGCCTCGTAAACCCTGCATAAGAATATGAAGGAAATGAAGGATTTGGTAGTTAGGTGGAATGTGAGGGCCCAGAGCACATAAAGTTGGATCTTGGGGGCAGATGGAGAGGCATACATGAGGGGATCCAGAGAGGAACCCAGCTATTTGGTGAGAGGCAGAGGTCTGAGAAGAAGAAATATCCATGAGAATTTCCCAGAAGCAGGGTCAGGCAGGACATGTATGTATGTTCCTTTTGATTTTAAATTGTGTCAGTGCCACGTAGAGCTGTAACCCCCTCAGCAGAGTCTAGTATAAGATATTCTTTGGGGACATCAAAAGGGGAAGTATTCCTATTTGGGTTAACAGAGAGAAGGGAACAGCTGAAAAAACAGGATGCCAGGGAAATCAAGAGCAGCAGGAACAGGAAATTGGAGTAAAACTAAGAAGTGGGTACCCGAAACTTGCAGCAATGTTGGGGTAGGGCATTGGAATTTGCATAGTATACAAGATGAAGATTTGAGCCATTTTTATTTAAATGTTAAAGGGTGTTCCTGTGAGGCTGGAAGACTTGGTGATACAGGGATGTCAGATATCTGGGCTACTGAACATAAATGGAAGAACATAAAAATCCCTCCATATCCCACCACATAGACTAACTCCAAACATTTTTATATATATCATTCAAACTTTTTTCAATGCACATATATACCTCTGTGTCTAATTTTTAAATGGAATTTAATGTGCATACCACATGTAGACTGTTTTTTCCACTTATAATATGAATATCCTTCCATTTCAATAAATACTCATCCTTGGCATCATTTCTAGGACCTGTGTAGTATCTTCTTTGTAGATAACATAATTGACCCACCTGAGCACACAGCCAAGGCTTAAATTGTAGTTTTAGCTTGTGTTTTTATGAAAGTTGGACATGCTCATAGCATAGAATCAAATAATTCTATATAGTTTGTTATGAAAAAATAGCAGTCCATTACTTACCCTCCCTTTCCCTCCTCCTCAGAGGTAACCACCTCTACCTCCTTTTTAGCTAATTATTTTGGCATTTGCCTGCATGTCTCTAAATAACTGGCTAGAATTACTACTTCTTGGTTTTCATTTTTGTTGCCAGATTTCCTCTAGGTTCTTGGCTATGTTACAAAAAAAATTTTAAGTACATGCCAGTTTAGTTAGGCCAGTGGTTTATTAAGAAAATGAGAGAAGAGAAATGGGAGAAAACAACACATTATGGGTCCCAGGTATAGTTGCGGGCTGGTCCAGGCAGAGAGGAAAAAGGCCAAAAAGGGTAAAAGGGCTGAAAAAGGGCTGATTTACAGATTACAAGTCCCCATTACAGATCACAAGTCCCCAAGTCTACTTGTGTGCTAATCCAGGCAGGGAGAGAAAGGGCAAAACAAGGCAAAAAGGTTGATTTAACTTCTGTGCTTGCTTTTTAAACCATTAGTTACCCCGCCCCTTGTTAATGTTAGGAGAGGAGTCCTATCTGTTTGCTGTTTTGATTGGTTGCTCCACCATCAAGTCCCCCCACCCCTGGGGGGGATGGCAGGTCCCTTTGAGAATATCCAGGGCTTTTCCTTGATCCTGGATGAAATCCCATTCCAAATGGGGTATTCTCGCGAGGTTCTTCCAGCAGCCATCTTGTGGGGTCTTTTCCTCAGGGATGGTTCCCACCGCCACGTGTTTCACAGCTGTGGTTTTCTGCCAGGTCCCAGATTCGTCTTTTTATATCCTAAACTAGCCTGCCTCAGAGGGTTTACATCTTTATTCTTAAAGGGGTGCTGAAGGACAATGGTCATTCTTCTGTAATTACTTCCTTCTGGTGAGGGGCAGTAGGCCCTACCTGACAAGGTGTAGAACTCTCTTGCTACTCTATCACAGTTGAGAGAAGACGAATCTGGCACTGTGGGTGGAGCTGGATGAAATCCCTGTATGGTTAACAAGGCGTTGATTCTGGAAGAAATAAACTTAATTAGAATTTTGAGGATATATGGTCCTACTAAAAGGATACTGGACCACAAGAGCAGAAAAGGCCATGTGCCTCTAAAGTCTGCATCCTTCCGAAGTTTATGGTAAATAGTATTCTTCCTTGAGTTATTTTATGCTGTTGGTTAACTCTAGGGAGAGATGAATAGACAACAAACTGGGTTTGGTATAAATTGCCAATCCTGGTTCCTATGGTAGAGGAGAGGAATGAGAAGAGGCATTGCCCTTTTAGTTATTGTATAGGGAGAAACTACAGGAAATGAAAACAGGCATGTTTCTTAAGGGGTGTCTGGCTTGCCTTCCCCCTAGCAATGGGCTAAAGTTGGAGGGACCAGCTGGCTTTGACACAGACAGACACTACTTAGCTTTGTCTCTTGAAGAGGTATTTCAAGCCGTCCAATGATTGGCACTCATACGTCCCTTCAGGTGCTTCTGGTAAGCTGGCACTTCCTTGGGCAGCTGGCTTCATTCGGGATAAGTGCATCCAGCTGGGAATTCCTTTAACTTTAATAGCTGTGGGAGTGATAAGAACCACAGAGTAAGGTTCCTCTCATTTTGGCTCTAATTGTGAGTGAGGCTTGTTTTCCTGCCAGGTTTTGATCAGAACCTGGTTTCCAGGTCCTGGGTGAGGGAAGGTTACCCGTAGACCATCTTGAAAGGGCTAAGCCCAAGTGGGTCCTAACCACCTTGTTTGCTGTTTCCCTTCTGGTGGGAAAATGCGTAGCCCTGGCAGGATGGCATGTGGGTCTGCCAGTCCTCCCCAGGGTATGAGTGGGACAGGTTCTGGAATAAGGGCTAGGAGGGAGATCTGGGTTAGGCATGTTCATTAACTACATAGAAAATGAAGTTTACCAGGACTTTTAACATGTTCAGTATTCCTTTTCATATGATCTAGAATAGAAGATATCACCATAATCATCAGGCATATAGGTACAGTACTTAATACTAATCAATGCACAAGTTCCTCTTTTAGCTGCAGTTAAATGGATCTAAGCTCCAGGTTTGCAATACCACCCATGTTATCTCTCCAAGGCAGAAGGCCATAATGCCAATTGTGTTTAAGTTCTACTTATATCACTCTGGTAATCATTGCTCCACTTGATGTGCTCTTCACACAGCTAGCATGCTGCAGCACCATTGACTGTAGAGAGAAGCTAGGAAAGTAGGCTCCAGTATTTCACCAGCCTGGTGCATAGCACCCTTCAGCACTATGAAACAGAGCCAGTCAGGAAGCAATGTACACTGTACAACTGGCCATATCTAGCCTCACTGCCTGCTGCAGGAGTCTGAAACTTGCGACGTAGTCTCCATCCACTTCAGGAGCACAACCAGAGAGGTAGTAGAGACCTTTATTGTTTTAGGGGTCAGTGACCAACCTAGCCAATAACTCAAATGGAGAAGCAAAATGCAGTGTATTGAAGGCCTGGTTTGAATGTCAGGCCTTCAGTATTGTCAAGAGAGTTTGACAATACTGAAGTTTATCTCTTTTAATCTTTATACACTTTTTATACACTTCCAGTGCAGTTTATAACATGTCAAATGAACTTAACTTTTTAGTTCTTTCCTTTTCACTTTTACACCTTTACCATGATGACATTAATGGGTATTTTACTTTAGCAGCACAGGAAAACTACTTTTTCCATTTTATGAAAACTGAAGATTCCCAGTGGAATCAAGATTATTTTTCTTTACCACCACTTGAGATTGAGGTGGCTTCTGACAGGTTTCCCTGCTATGAAGTTACTTTTTGCTATCAATATCAATTTAGGCTACTAATTTGCACTGACCATACAGTTTTGCACAAGAATTTTGTTCTTTAGTTATTTGCTTATAACCAAAATGTCCCCAATGCTTTAAAATACAATTTTCCTTTGCTTCAGAGCTTTGCTTATTTTCCATTTTGACTTTGGCAGACCTTAGATGAAAAATGCTAATTCCAGTATATACTCACTGAGGTCATTGACACCTCAGGGAAACTAGTTTCTCTCATGAATTGCTGCTTTTAGGAACCCCAATACTAGAGGTGGGAGGCATTGCCTCCCCCACTTCCCAGTCGTCAGAGATAACAGGATGCCGGTGGCCGCTGGACTGGAAGAGTGGACGCTCAACCCCGAGGGTCGAGAATTCCACCAGGCAGCAATTTAGTCCACATTTGGAGCCACAGGAGAAAGCAGGGTCACTAATAACCAGTGGAGGGATAGGAGACAGGGGTGTCTCAAGTTTGCTTTCCCCTGAGCCATTGGGGGCAGAAGTTGTCATGAAATAACCATAAGCAAAGGCAAGGGGTGATGCTAGACCTGAAGCAACCATAATCAAAGGTAAATTAGTCTAAGATTACACTTACAATAGTAGGTTTAGGCTAAATCTACCAAGTTATAATTTCAGTTATTATCCTTCTGCTGTTTTATAATATAAAGGCATCTATGTAATGATCTTAACTCTTAGTTACAGTTTCTAGTAAGTTTTTACTTTAAAGCAAACTGGGTACTTTTATTAACTAAGCCACAATAATTTTATTAGTAACAACTTTGCTAAGTTTTTCTGCTTTTCTAGCAGTTTAACCAATTCCAGTTGTGATTTATACATCAAATCCAATTGCAAGATAATATTGACATTTATAGACTCATTTTTAGGTTACCTTTCACCGTTATCCAATTTGTAACAGGCGAACCACAAATTTGATTTCCTAGGCACAAGCAAACTGACATAGTTAAACACAGATGTAAAAGTTAAACACAAAGTTAAGAACAGATTAAAACACAAGAGAGAATTTTATACCCTTAGCATTTTCTAGGAACTTTTTAATCTTAATTGATGGCATATGAGGTTTCTTATTTTCCTGGAGAGGTTTATTAAAGGGCCTGGATCTTGATCCTCATTCACACCCCGTTTTAGGCACAAATGAATTTAAAACTGAGAAGGCTGTTTCTAAAAAGGAGTTAATGGAAGTTTGAGGTGCATTTCCTCATCTTCTTTAAGGAGACATGACCACGTGGTCTCTGGCCCAGATCTATCTCTCCTCTCTCCTCTCTTAAACAGGTTTAACTGAAATTCAGGGTCCTATACGGAGGCTGCTTTCGACTATACTGTGGCCACATAGATCAGCAGTAGGCAAATTTTCCCGATTCCTGAGAACACATCCCTATGGGGAGTCTGCTGGTAGGCTAGAGACTATGCACATTATTCTAAGAGAAAAGAAGCACTTTTATTAACCAAGCAACTAGAACAATTTCAACCAAGCAACTAAAACAATTTTATTAGTCAGTTGACCTAGTGTCCCAGAGTCCAAGTCTGACTAAACATTTCACTGCTCCAAACTGTTTAGAGCCACTGCTCTGGTCTCAGTGTCCGGAGAATTTAATCCAGAGCCCTGCCAACAGGCACCCCCCATGGCCAACCTAGGCCTTGGGAGATGCCTGAATCCCAGATTCAGACCAAAGCACCCAAACCGTATTTGTGGGAGACGTTGGGAGCAGTTACCCCCTAACCGAAGCCCCCAGAGTACATGATTCTTCCTAGGAAAAGGGGCTTGAAACCTCCTCTTTTTTCTACCTATTCTTACAAAGGTCTTCAGAAGCAGTCTTACTTTATGGCTCTACCTGGGAATCTCACAGTTAAACCAGACATCAAAGGCCCATTAAGAGATTAGAGATCAATTGTTCCAGCTAACAGGTCTTGGGGCTCTGAAGCACACTGAGGGTGTGAGCAGAAGTTCCCTAGCAAATGCATTTTCAGTTTTTAAGACATTCCAAAGCATTTTACAAACCTGAAATGAGAAATTCAGTAGTAGGAAGTGGGAGATTAAATGTGGAGTTGAGGTGAATTACAAACACAGCGCCTTGTCCATGACCCCCCTGGGAAAGGGAACACTAGCCCCCCCAGGGTACCCACCTCGGCCCTGCCCGCTGATGCTTTCCCATCCCATCCCATCCCATCCCAGACCAGGTAGCTGGGTGTGGTTGGTAGGAAGGTGGGCCTTTGAGACTCAGATGCAAGGGAAGATGCAAGCCCCCATCCTTCTGCCATGGCTGCTGCTTCCAAGGGGTGAGGGCGGGAGAAGGCAGTGGCAGCCAGGCCCCGGAGCAAGGACTAAGGCTGCTAACAAGGCCAGGGCTTGAAAGTGGAGACACCCCATCCAGGATGGAAAAAGCGGCTCCGCTGGGCCCAGAGCTTGGCTCAGGACCCCCTCTCCCAGCAGGTCACTGCTTTGCACCGCCTCCCTGCCCTCCTCCTCCTCCTCCTCCTCTCTCCCCGCCCCCCATGAAAGGTCATTTTTTTCATTTGTTTGTTTTGTTTTTAGGAGGTACCGGGAATTGAACCCAAGACCCCGTCTGTACTTGGGAAGCAGGCGCTTAACCACTTGAGTTATATCTCCTTCTCTGGACATAGAATTTTATAAAAATATTTTTATGCCTCTATTTAGATAATCGTATAGTTTCTAGTAGGCTAGAAATCCTCTTACTCCATTCAGGAATTGAGATGATTTGATGCTAGGCTTCAGTTCTTTCAAGAACAGTCTATTTCGAGTTTATTCTTATTCCTAAGGTGTAGCCCTTAAGGATACCAACCCTCTAGAAGTATTTAAGGATTCTCCCTTTTTGGCAGGCTCTGAGATCAAAATCTTGTCATTCTATCCACTTTAGTCTGTTGAAACCTTTGCTCAGCTTCTCAGCCTTTTATCTGCCTTTTAGGAAATTGGCAGATAACTCTAAAAGAAAAATAAACCTATTTGCTGCTCTCACTTCTCTGAATTTCTTTATTCTCCCAAGTCTTGGCCCTGTAATTCTTCATTGCCTTGTTACCCACATAATGCTTTCAAATGGAGATCTTTCATATTTTGAGCAACTTCACTAACTGTTCTCAGAGGGAAGGTTGGTTTGTATTACTTAGTCTGCATTACTGGAGGTGAAACCTCTTCTGTTGAGTTTGATTTGCTTATTTGTTTTAACTATCTTCTTTTCCTTTTTTCAAACAAATCAATTTTATTAATACATATTGATAAAGCATACAATTCATCCAAAGTGTGCAATCAGTGGTATTTGGTATAATAACATAGTTGTGCATTCATTACCTCATTCATCATTAGAGCATTTTTGTTATTTCAATAATAGTAATAAAAAACAAAAACAAAACTAATGAAAATTCTTAACCCCTTGATCGCTCTATGCTTCCCCTGCTATAATAGCTGCTATTTCTGGCTATTCTTACACAATTATATATTTATTAAGCAGTTTTATTGAGATATATTCATATACCATATGATCTATCCAAAGTGTTTAATCAGTGGCTTTAGTATAATCACAATGGCTTTTAGTATAATCACAACATTGTGCATTAATCACCACAAAAAATTTTAGAACAATTTCATTACTCCCAAAAAAAAACTACAAACCCTGTAGCAGAATCCATCCCTATATAACCACTAATCTAACTTCATCTTTATAAATTGATTTATATTTACATTTTATATAAATGGAATCATACAATATGTAGTACTTTGTGTCTGGTTTCTTTCACTTAGCATAATGGTTTTTATGGTCTGATGTTAACATCTTGTAGTGTTAACATATATTTGTTCAATTTCAAAGAAAAATAATCATATATGCAATTTTATACATATTCATATTTCATGTGTGGTTTTATTATGCTATACAGTTCCATGTTACATTTTTTATGTTTCTTTTTAGTAATATACATGACCTTAGATTTTCCATTTAAACCCCTTTCATACCCACATAATAGTACTGCTAGTTAGAGACATTATGTTGGGCTTCACCTTTTCTATTCATTTCCAAAGATTAACACACATCCTTTTTACCAATTCTGCACGTGTTAACCCTCAGCTTTCCATTCTCTAACCTCATACTATTTTTGGGGACCCATATTCAAGTTATTAACTCCATGGGATAACACAATATATTTAGTTCATAGTAGCACAATCATACAGTATTTGTCCTTTCGTGTCTGGCTTGTTTCACTCAACATAATGTCCTCCAGTTTCATCCATGTTGTCATATGCTTTATGACTTCATTTCTTCCTAAGGCTGCATAATATTCCATCATGTGCATATACCACAATTTGTTTATCCATTCATCAGTTGATGGACACCAGGGCTGTTTCCATCTTATGGCAATCATGAATAATGCCACCATGAACATCGGTGTGCAGATGTCTGTTCATGTCACTGCTCTCAGTGTTTCTGAGTATATACCTAATAGTGGTATTGCCAGATCACATGGCAAGTCTATATTCAACTTCTTTAGGAACTGCAAAACAGTCTTCCACAGTGGCTGTACCATTCTACATTCCCACCCGTAGTGAATAAGTGTTCTTATCTCTCTACATCCTCTACAGCACTTGTAGTTCTCTGTCTTTGTAATAGTGGCCATTCTAATAGGTATGAAATGATATCTCATTGTAGTTTTGGTTTTCATTTCCCTAATCACTAGGGACGTTGAACATTTTTTGTGTGTTTTTCACCATTTGTATTCCTTCTTTGGACAAATGTCTATTCAAGTTTTTGCCCATTTTATAATTGGGTTGTTTGTATTTTTACTGTTGAGTTAGCATTCTTTATATATCATGGATATTAAACCCTTATCAAACATGTGATTTCCAAATATTTTCTCCCATTGAGTTGGCTTCCTTTCTACCCTTTTGACAAAGTCCTTTGAGATGCAAAAGTGTTTAATTTTGAGGAGGTTCCATTTATCTGTTTTTTCTTTCTTTTTTTTTCTTTCTGCTCGTGCTTTAGGTGTAAGGTCCAAGAAACCACCACCTACCACAAGGTCTTTAAGATGTTTCTCTACATTTTCTTCTAGTAGTTCCTTGGTCCTGGCTTTTACATTTAGGTCTTTGATCCATTTTGAGTTGATTATTGTAAAGGGAGTAAGATAGGAGTCCTCTTTCTTTTTTTCTTTTTTCTTTTTTTTAGTTATGTTTTTTGTTTTTTTTTTACTTTATTTTGTACATTTAATAATTGAAAATATAAACAATTAAAAACTGAAAAGTAAACACAGATGAATAAATATATATATTTCTCAATTAAATGTAATGGATACATATAAATTTTTTTTTTGAATCAAACAATATGTTACACAATATATTTGGTTCATAGTAACACATTCATACAGTATTTGTCCTTTTGTGTCTGGCTTGCTTCACTCAACATAATGTCCTCCAGGTTCATCCATGTTGTCATATGCTTTACGACTTCATTTCTTCTTACAGCTGCATAATCTTCCATTGTGTGAATAGACCATAGTTTGTTTATCCATTCGTCTGTTGATGGACACCTGGGTTGTTTCCACCTTTTAGCAATGGTGAATAATATTGCTATGAACATTGCTGTGCAGATGCCTGTTCATGTCACTGCTTTCAGTTCTTCTGGGTATATACCCAGCAGTGGTATGCAGGGTCACATGGCAAGTCTATATTCAACTTCTTTAGGAACTGCCAAACAGTCCTCCATAGTGGTTGTACGATTCTGCATTCCCACAAACAGTGAAGAAGTGTTCTTATCTCTCCACATCCTCTCCAACACGTGTAGTTCTCTGTCTTTTTAATAGTGGCCGTTCTGATAGGTGTGAAATGATATCTCATTGTAGTTTTGATTTGCATTTCCCTAATCATGAGTGCTGTTGAGCATTTCTTCATGTGTTTTTTTGCCATTTGTATTTCTTCTTTGGAGAAATGTCTATTGAAGTCTTTCACCTATTTTTTAATTGGGTCGTTTGTCTTTTTATTGTTGAGTTGTAATATCTCTTTATATATCCTGGATATTAAACCCTTATCAGATATGTGATTTCCAAATATTTTTCCCATTGAGTTGGCTGCCTTTTCACCCTTCTGACAAAGTCCTGTGAGGTGCAAAAGTGTTTAATTTTGAGGAGGTCGCATTTATCCATTTTTTTCTTTTGATGCACGTGCTTTGGGTGTAAGGTCCAAGAAGCCACCACCTACTACAAGGTCTTGAAGATGTTTCCCTACATTTTCTTCTAGTAGTTTTATGGTCCTGGCTTTTATATTTAGATCTTTGATCCATTTTGAGTTGATTCTTGTATAGGGGTGAGATAGGGGTCCTCTTTGATTCTTTTGGTTATAGATATTCATTTCTCCCAACACCATTTGTTGAAGAGACTGTTTTTTCCCGTTAGCGTGGGCTTGGTAGGTTTGTCAAAAACCAGCTGACTGTATAGGTGAGGTTATATTTCTGGGTTCTCAATTCTATTCCACTGATCGATGTGTCTATCTTTATGCCAGTACCATGCTGTTTTGACCACTGTAGCTTTGTAGTATGTTTCAAGGTCAGGCAGTGAACTTCCTCCCACATTGCTCTTCTTTTTTGGAATGCTTTTGGCTATTCGGGTACACTTGCCCTTCCAAGTGACTTTGGTAATGGCCTTTTCTGTTTCTGAAAAGTAGGCTGTTGGAATTTTGATTGGTATTGCACTGAATCTATACATCAGTTTGGGCAAGATTGACATCTGCACAGTATTTATTCTTCCAATCCATGAACACGGAATGTCTTTCCATTTGTTTAGGTCTTTTAAAATTTCTTTTAGCATTGTTTTGTAGTTTACTGCATATAGGTCCTGTACTTCTTTGGTTAAATTAACTCGTAAGTATTTGAGTCTTTTTGTTGCTATTGAAAATGGAATTTTCCCCCTGATTTCCTCCTCAGGTTGTTCGGTACTAGTGTACAAAAACATTACTGATTTTTGCGTGTTGATCTTGAGATCAACAGTGAGAGTTTTACTTCCTCTTTTCCTATTTGGACGCCTTTAATTTTTTTTTTTTCTTGTCTAATTGCTCTAGCTAGAACTTCTAGTACAATGTTGAATAAAATGGTGACAGTGGGCATCCTTGTCTTGTTCCCAATCTTAGAGGGAAAACTTTCAGCCTTTCCCCACTGAGTATGATGTTGGCTGTGGGTTTTTTATATATGCCTTTTATCATATTGAGGAATTTTCCTTTTATTCCTATCTTTTGTAGTGTTTTTATCAAAAAAGGATACTGGGTTTTGTCAAATGCCTTTTCTGCATCTATTGAGATGATCATGTAGTTTTTTCCCTTCAATTTGTTAATGTGGTGTATCACATTGGTTGATTTTCTTATGTTGAACCAGCCTTGCATACCAGGAATAAATCCCACTTGGTCGTGATATATACGTCTTTTGATATGCTGTTGGATTCAATTTGCAAGTATTTTGTTGAGGATTTTTGCATCTATATTCATTAGAGAGATTGGTCTGTAATTTTCTTTTCTTGTGGAATCTTTATCTGGCTTTGTTTGGTATTAGGGTGATGTTGGCTTCATAAAATGTGTTGGGTAATTTTCCCTCCTCTTATTTTTTGGAAGAGTTTGAAAAGGATTGGTGTTAATTCTTTTTGAAATGCTTGGTAGAATTCACCTGTGAAACCATCTGATCCTGGACTTTTCTTTGCTGGGAGATTTTTGATGATGGATTCAATCTCCTTAATTGTGATTGGTTTGTTAAGTTCTTGTATTTCTTGTCGCGTCAGTGTAGGTTGGTTGTGCGTTTCTAGAAATTTGTCCATTTCATCTAGGTTGTCTATTTTGTTGGCATATAGTTTCTCATAATATCCTCTTATGATTCTTTTTATTTCTGTGAGGTCATTTGTAATGTCCCCCGTTTCATTTCTGATTGTATTTATTTGCATCTTCTCTCTTTTTTTCTTTGTTAGTCTAGCTAGGGTTTGTCAATTTTATTGATCTTCTCAAAAAACCAGCTTTTGGTTTTGTTGATTTTCTCTATTGTTTTTCTGTTCTCATTTTCATTTATTTCTGCTCTAATCTTTATTATTTCTTTCCTTCTGCTTGCTTTGGGATTGGTTTGCTGTTCTTTTTCTAGTTTCTCTAGTTGTTCAGTTAAATCTTTGAGTTTAGTTCTTTCTTGTTTTTTAATGTAGGCATTTAGGGCTATAGATTTCCCTCTCAAGACTGCTTTCGCTGTATCCCATAAGTTGTGTTCTCATTTTCATTTGTCTCAATATATTTACTGATTTCACTTGCAATTTCTTCTTTGACCCACTGATTATTTAGGAGTGTGTTGTGTTCAGTCTCCATACATTTGCAAATTTACTTTTTTCCTGTCTGTTATTGATTTCTAGTTTCATTCCATTATGATCTGAGAAGGTGCTATGTATAATTTCAATCTTTTAATTTTTATTGAGAGC